>CAUYTI010026370.1:0-55082 GCA_963575145.1 Galago senegalensis
CTTCCTGTTTACCAAAACCGCTGCACGAGCATGCGCAGAGCACCGCAACTAGCCCCACCTAGGTGTGTGGTGGCAGCCCCAGAGTGGCTAGGCGGAAAAGGGAGGAGGGGCTCTAACGTAGGATATATAGATGGGCGTCCACCCTGTAAAGGGGGAAGAAGAAAAGAAAAAGAAGAAGAACAATAATAAAGGTGTCTCTGGAAGTTCTCCTCGGTGTCTCTCCTTTCGCAGGCGAAGGGAGACGACAAGTGGTGCCGAAACCCGGGAACACTGCAGGTTCCTGGAGGGGATCAGAACCAGACGACGGGGCAGCGGCCGGCAATCCCTGGAATAGGGAGGTAAGTTCAACCCCGCAGTAGACGGGCCGAGTGAGAGGGGAGGTGTTTCTTTTACTACGAGTCAGAGGGTGGTGTAACTGTTAAGTTGTAATTATGGGGGGTACCTCTTCTAAAGAGTTGGTGCAGCGGTCCTTGAGGAAACTGTTGAAGTCCCGGGGCATTAAGATAAAGAAAGGAGGGAAAGAGAAAGGCTAGACCTAGGAGATAAGAATCTTTAGTAAACAAGCCTTTTTAGCCTCAGGGGTGAGAAAAATCTTCGGTAAAACAGCAAAGAGAAAAGTTTGGGAATAGGTTGCAAGAGTTTATTAAGTTAGGGAAGAGAACTTCTAACTGCCTTCCCCTAATATCTTCGCCCAACGCCAGCAGGCAGTAGCTTTTGAGAGACCGACGCCCGATTCCCCTTTTTGGCAGTTAAGAGTTCTATTTAAAAAGAAAAGAATTAAGGTAGATTGAGGCTGGTGAAGAAATATTGGAAGTAAAGTTTTGTAAAACAAGACTCCAGAGTAAAAAACAGCTATAGAGCTCCTGTCTCTTTAAGGCAGCCAAAGGTTCTAAGAATTGAAAGGGAAAGATTGTAAAAAGTAAAAGGCCAAAAGAAAAAGACCAGTAGAGAAAAATCATGGCAAATGAGATACAGCAGTTGAAATACAGTTGAGACTATCAGATGAATCTTATAGAAGCAGGTAAATGCTATATTGACATCTCAAATTGGGCAGCTGGAAGATCAGAGGGTAAATCCCCCAGTTAACATCAAATGCCATAAATGTGGGAAGCTAGACCATAAGAGAAAAAGAGCTTAAAGGGAAAAAGAACATTGAATGCTAAAAAAAGGAACAAAGAGCATGTAAACCTCCAGGTGCACGTCCCAAGTGTAAAGGCTTTCATTGGGCAAACAAATGCCGTTATTTGATAGAGATGGAACACCTTTATTGTAGGGAAATTATCAGTTGGGCCAGAATCGGGACCCACTGGTAAATGAAAGAAAAAAGTTTAACATTTTCATTTCAAACCATTCTCAGAAAAAAACAATATAATTCAATTCTATGCCATGGGAGCACTCTGCCAGCTTGGTTAGACCTGTGGTGCCTTAGTATAAAAGGGGAAATTAAACGAGACCAATGGATGACAATAGAGAATAATTAAATGTTCGTGTAATATTAGGTTATCCTGCGTGGTGAAGGGGTAACCGACCTCTCATCAGTGTCTGTGCACTACAACCGGGTCCAGCTAAGGAGACTGGACACGGCCCAAAGGGGAAGTGTCACTCAGAAGCAAGTGAAGCCTTTAGATTATGAGAGGTGAGAACAAAGGGAGGGAAGAGTACAAGATAGACCACCTCTGTGCTATGAAACTCCATTTGAAAAAAAGTCTGGCATCAATTAGCAAAAATTTCGCTGGAAAAGCAGCTGGGAAGCAGGAAAAACTGCTATCAAGGAATTGTGAAGGGTGGTACTTTTTGGACCACGAGTAACAGTTCCACGAGAGGAACTACCAAGTGTGGAACCATTAATCCACGAGTAACAGTCTTTTGTGATCTGTGAAGGGTGGATTTCAGTACCTCAAGTAGCAAAACCTTTGGAATAGCGAGAGAAAAATCCTTGCTTGCAAAGATTGCAAGGAAAGCGTTATCTTTTGTTCATCTGTTAAGTAAATATTAAAGGAAAGTTCCTACAGTTAAATGATAAATTCTATCAGGAAAGATTTCAGTTTTCTCCATTTAAAAAGACCTTTAAGGGAATTAACATCACGATCATTTTCCTCTAGCAGCAGCTAATAGTTTACATCTGTATTGGGCTTCCTCACTTAAAGAGCCCATACCTGGAATTCTGAACTCTGATAATTACCATTTTTTGCCTAGAAAGAAAAGGGCGAGATAACAGGAAGAACAGCCCTTACCACATTAAAAATTTTGTTTGTATATAAAAAAGGGGGGAAATGTAGCAGCTTGTATAGCCTATGGCTAGGAGGAGTGAGAGTTATAAGAAATACCTGTAATGGAACACCTTGGTGAAAAGGGCATGGAGAGAGATTTGGTTCTAACAAGCATGAGAGAGCTCGTGAGATGAGAGCATTGGTGAATTGGCAGTCTCCACACCTGTGGTGTTGAGAAGCACGAGCTCAGCCTTATATTAGGCTGGAGAAGGCAGTCAAAAAGCACGCGCATTCTATCACGGATCCACTTACTCTGACTGTCTCCTCTCCTGCCTGCAGAGCATCTCTGCTGAAGATTACCAAGCTCTGCTAAAGACTAAGAGCTATCTGTTCTAAGATAGACCTTTACTCTAAGATACTCTGTCTCTCTTTCCAGCTAAAGTAGATAGCCCTCAAGCACCTACGAGAAACTGTTCCTGAGCAAGGTAGCTTAGTGGTCCGTGTCCAGAACCTACCTAAGGCGGGCTTGAGACCTGGCTAGTCCCGGGCCCTGACAGGTCACAATTTGGGGGAAAGCCTAAGATTCATTTTAAATACCCAGTTTTGCCTAGAACATGTCTTGTGTGCACAGCAAGGTCTTGAGAACAGTGAACTGCAGATAATGATACTTTACATGCATGAGCAGAGACACTACTTAAAAAAAAAAAAAAACAAAAATTTTATTTGGGTATAACCTCAGATGCCCAGCAGTTCTTTAAATCTACTTTGAAAAAAGAGCTTAACTGTGTGTGGCCATCACTCTTCTACCCAACCATGGACCTCTTTCTTCCTCTTAAGCGAACTTCATCTAACTTTTTTAGCACTGGCTTGGCCTTTTTGGAGGAGACGGAGTAGCTCTTCAGAAAGGCTTCAAACACAGTCTCAGTGTTGGGATGGGTACTGAGGAAGGCTTTCTCCAGGACATAGAGGTCTACTCCCTTATCTTCCGGAAGTCCTGAGACGAAGCTCAGTCCAAAGTCTATGAGCACAATGCTCTGCTGTTCCAAGGGGGGTTTCAGGAGCATGTTGGAGGTTGTGAGATCCCCATGAATAAGGTCTTCATCATGCATGCGAGCCAAAACCCGCCCGATTGTCTTGGCTAAGCCAAAGAGATTTTGGGGAGATTTGTCAGTCTCCATAGTGGATTGAATATGATCTCGAACAGAAACTGAGCCTTCAATTTCTTCCATGTATAAGCAGTTGGAAGCATAGTCCACAAAAAAGACAACTGGAGCAGATATTCCTGCAAGCAAGACATGAGTGGTTAGTGGGTTGGGATCTTTTTCTTAATGCTAAGCCCAACTTTCAAAGATTGAGCCAGTTTTTCAGTCCACCTCTACTTATTTCAGGAAAAAGTCTTAAGAATGCTGCAGAATATGGCACAACTTAACTCAGTGGGAAGTTTTCCCTGCTCATGCCTTGAGCAGGCGTCCTCAAACTACAGCTGGCAGGCCACATGCAGCCCGCCTAGGACATTTATCCGGACCCCTGGGTGTTTTTGCTGTCACTGCCTGTCCTGCTTAGCAGCCGACTCGAACCCAGGGCCCGCAGTTCGGCTCTCCATCTGAGGGACTGTGAACTGGCCCCCTGTTTAAAAAGTCTGAGGACCCCTGCCCTGGAGGATAAGCCTGAGACCACCCCAAACGTAGATCTTTTTCCCTCTTAAGCAAACTTCATCTAATTTTTTAACACAAGCCTTGCCTTTGGGAGGTGGAGTAGCACAGACAGTCTATGATTCTATTTCATTTCGAAAATGCTGGTTACATTCCACTTGGCACATCTAAGTTGGGGGGGGGGTACCAAAGTTTCCTCCTCCTTTTCTAAACCACCGTTTATGAGTGGACTTCCTTTGTCACACTTACTCCCTATAACACAAAACAAAACAAGAGCCAGAAGGGGCAGCATGCCCCAGCCAGAGCAGTTTCTGACAAGGACACAAACAGGATGCCAAGCAGTCTGTTGACTTACAGATTCATCTTAGTAGACAGAAGAATGGGGTTCAAATCCTCGCTCCCATTCACATTAGTTGTGTAACCTTAAAGTTACATGCACCTCAGTTCCTACCACTATAACATGAGAATAACACTTCCAATAAACTAGCTCAATGAATCTTCAATGAACGTCAATCATGCTCAGGATACTTGTCTAGAAACTGAGAGCTGTATCAATGGGGACACACCAATGAACAAGGCAGCTACACCCCCTGCTTAATAAAACTTATGTCATAGGGAAGGTGAAAAAGAAAATATGAACACACAAATAACTCCATTAAACCTCTGCAAGAGCAGACCCGTCTGCTTGCTCACTACTGAATTTTCCCCCAGATCTCTCAGCACCTAACAATGTCCCAGCACACAGCACATACCTAAAAATTACTAATCAAAAAAAGGCAAGAAGTGTAAAGCCAGTGCTTCTGAGTCAGAGGATACAGTAGTAAACGGCTGGGCCACATACTACTCGTGTAACTGGGGGCAAGTTACTTCTCTCTGAGCATCAGTTTCTCATTAAGGACAAGGTTTATGGAGATGCTGCATAATGTTTCAACGAAAAAGCAAAAAAAATCGATGAAATCTAACATTTAATGGCTACTATGTGCCAGGAACACATTTAAACACAATACATGGCACATATACTTCGTCTAAGGGTCATAATATCCCTGCGACATGAATACTGTCACCATGACTTCCATTTACTTGGTGAGGAAACTAAAGCTCTGAGAGGTCAGATAACTTGTTGAAAGGCTGCATGTGAAGCCTCTGAGTTAGTATTTGATGCCAGGAAGCCTGGCTTCAGAGCAAGTACTTGTGATTGCATTTGTTTCTTAAAATGAAGAGATGATTGAAAACTGAAAGGATGGCTGGGAGCAGTGGCTCACGCCTGCAATCCTAGCACTCTGGGAGGCCGTAGTTCTAGCTACTCTGGAGGCTGAGGCAGGAGGATCGCTTTAGCCCAAGAATTTGAGATTGCTCTGAGCTATGATGACACCATGGCACTCTACACTGGGCAACAGAAACTCTGTGAAATGAAAGAAGAGAGAGGAGAGAGAGAGAAAAGAAACGAGAAAAAGGAAACGGTACAAATAGGAAAAGCCAGGCAGAGGCACAAAGAGAAATTGAGGCAAATCGAGGGACGGAGAAAAGGGGACCGACCACCCGGCGTCGCCTAGCCCCGGAGCCTTCGGGCCCCCGCACGCCCTGGACCCAGGTGCGCTTACCTGCGCGGCGGCAGCGGAGCAGCGCCCGGGCCTCCTGCACCGTCCGCCGCCGGCTAAGCCGCGCCTCCAGCGCCGGGTGCCGGTAGCCCTTGGGGAAGCGGTGCTTGACCACGGCCGCGCGGCCTAGGAAGCGGCCGCGGAACACGCGCGCCTCGGCACCCTGCTTCACTAACTCCAAGCCGCTCAAGAAGCGGCTGCTCCGCTCCCGGGACGCGGCCAGCGCCTCCGTTTCTGGGGCTGGGTCCTCGCCTTCCCCAAGAGCAGCAGCAACCACAGCCTCCATGGTCGCGTCCTGCGCTGAGGATCGAGCCGAGCAGCGATCTCCGGAAGCTGTCTCGAAACTTCGGCTCGCTCCGGAAATCCTCGGCCTTCCTCCGTCACTCGAAAGCTTCCAGCTCCGACACTTCCGCCTGTGGGAGGAGTTCCGAATCCCAACCTGCAGGCTCTTTCCGAAGTCTGCCAGAGCCAATCGGGAACGGCTCTCGTGGCCCCGCCTCCCAGATCTTCGTGTGTCTCCGTACAGGCTCGGCAATTCTCGGGAAGCGGCGCTTCCCCATCCTCAGCTGTCTGTGAAGACTTGGGTGACTCTCCACTTTGGTGACTCTTACCTCCGGCTTGCTGGGGAGAGACCACTTCCCAGTCCTTGGCTTCTCCTGGAAAGGAGAGGGAGAAAGGAAAACTTAGGTTCCTTTGGAGAAAAATGCTCTTTATCTCGGATGCTGTTTGCTCTTCCCAAGAGTTCTCCCTATGTTGGAAAGCTGCGTTGTTACCTGACCAAGAGAGTCGGGCCGCCTGTCACTGTCAGCCCATATACAGAGATGGGAATAAGTCCACCAGACTTTTTCAAAAGGCCAGGGATTCTGGAGAACAGTGAGAGTTGCCTCTTCAAGACTATTCTCTTCTTCTTTTCCCCAAATCACAGTTTAATATATGAAAGTTTAAAGTAAAAACCATGTTGATCTTAAACAAGAAGAATCAGCATAACCTATGACCCATAACAACATTCCAATTCAAAAGTTAATCTCCTAAATCAGTCATCCTAAATTACTCAAAATAGGCATTGGAGGTAGGAGATAAATTTACAAAACAATAAGAATGGGAGGGGGGGTGAGGGGTTAAAGGTCACTTAGACTCCAAACTGGCCGGACCAGTAGTGGGTGCCTAGCCTGACTCACTCCATCTTATTTTCACCACGTGTGTTCTTATTTTTGGAACTTCTTTTACTCCTAAATTCCCCCTAAAAGGGGCTCTCACTAGTCAAAGTTGGACCAGGCAGATACTGAACTACATCTTGAGTGCTAGCATAATAATAACTACCATTCATTGAGTGCATTCTTAAACCTGTCTTAGGGAAAAGAAGACGAAGACACCGTGGGTGGTGAGGGCTGTGAGATTCGAGGAGAGGGGAAGAATCAAGTAAAGTTTTCCAGAGACAGGACCTTAACTGAATTGGGAATAATTAAACCTTTTCTGTTTCTGTTCCATTGCAAAGCTTAATACAGGCTTTAACAAATTCATATCATACAAAATTTTGCACATGCACAAAAATCAAAGACTTCCTGTCCCCTCACCAATCTATGCTATGTTGCCATTATATGAAGCTTCTAGAGTTTTCTTTTACTATTTGCTTTTTTTCTTCTAAACAATTTATCTTGGATAATTTTCTAAATACTTACAGAGCTACTACGTCCTTGTACATAATTACACAAACAACTGTTGTTTCCAGTTTTTATGGGTTTTATAGTGTTTCCCCCAGTAATGCTACATTGACTGTTACCAGTGTATTTATTTATATTTTTTTCTGAGACAGGGTCTGGCTCTCTCACCCAGTGGCACGATCATAGCTCACTGCAACCTTGAACTCCTGGACTGTAGCCTCCTGAGTACCTGGGACTACAAATGTGTACCACCACATCCAGTTAACTTTTAAATTTTTTCATAAAAATGAAGTCTCACTGTGTTGCCCTGGCTGGTCTCAAACTCTGGGCCTCAGGCAATCCTCCTGCCTCTGCCTCCCAAAGCACTGGGACTACAGGTGTGAGCTACCCTAGCCTATTATCAGTTTATTATAAAGGATATTATTAAGGATACAAATAAACAGCCAGATGAAGAGGCAGCAGATAGGGCAAATTAAAAATTGTAGATATTTATCATGTACATGTAGTTTTGAACTATGTATACATTATGGAATGGCTAAATTGAACTAATTAACATATGCATTACCAAACATATTGGTCAATTTTGTGGTCAATTTTAGAACACTTAAAATCAGGCCAGATATGGTGGCTCACACCTGTAATCCTAGCACTCTGGGAGGCCAAGGTGAGTGGATTGCTTGAGCTCAGGAATTCAAGACCAGCTTGAGCAAGAATAAGAGCAAGATCCCATCTCTAAAAATAGTTGGGTGTTGTGGGCACCTGTAGTCCCAGCTACTTGGGAGGCTGAGGCGAGAGGGTCACTCAAGCCCAAGAGTTTGAGGTTTCTGTGAGCTATGATGCCATGGCACTCTACTGAGGGTGACAAAGTAAGACTGTCTCAAAAAAACCAAAACAAACAAACCAACAAAAAACACTTAAAATCTATTCTCTTAGCAATTTTGAAGAATACAGCACATGGTTTTAAATACAGTCACCATGTCATACAATAAAGCTCTTGTACTGATTCCTATCTAACTAAAATTCTGTGTCCTTTGACCAACATCTAAATGTCTTTCCAATCTCCTTGCCTCTCCCTCAGCCCCCAGTAGTCACTACTTTCTGCTTCTATGAGTTGAATTTCCACACGTAAGTGAGAACATGCAGTATTTCTCTTTCTGTGCCTGGCTTATTTCACTTATGATGCTCTCCAGGTTCATCATGTTGTCCCAAATGAGAGAATTTCATTCTTTTTCATGGCTGAATGGTAATCCATTGTGTAGATATACCACCTTTTCTTTATTCATTCACCTGTTGACGGACACTTAATATAGATAACATAACCTAGCTATTGGGTTGCTGCAGTGAACACGGGGTGCAGCTATCTCAAACATACTGATTGCCCCATCTTTGGATGTATACCTAGTACTGGGATTGCTAGATCATAGGTAGTTGGATTTTTAATATTGTGTTATACTGTTTTCTGTAATAGCTATACTAGGTTACGTTGCCACCAACAATGTACAAGGGGTCTCTTTTCTCCACATCCTTGCCAGTGCTTGTTATCTTTTGTATTTTTGATAATAGACATTCTAACAGCTGTGAGGTGATATCTCATTGTGGATTTTGTTTTGTTTTGTTTTTGTTGAGACAGAGTCTCACTATGTCACCCTGGGTGGAGTGCCATGCTGTCACAGCTCACAGCAACCTCAAACTCTTGGGCTCAAGTGATTCTCTTGCCTCAGCCTTCCAAGTAGCTGGGACTACTCTGATGATTGGTGATGTTGAGCATTTTTTCTTTTGTTTTTGAGACAGAGTCTCACTCTATCACTCTTGATTGATAGAATGCCATGGCGTCATAGCTCACAGCAACCTCATACTCCTGGGTTCACGTGATCCTTTTGCCTCAGCCTCCAAGTAGCTGGGATTACAGGCACCCACAACAATGCCCAGCTATGTTTAGAGATGTGGTCTCGCTCTTGCTCAGGCTGGTATTGAACTCCTGAGCTCAAGGGATCCACCTGCCTTGGCTTCCCAGAGTGCTGAGATTACAGGTGTGAGCCACTGTGCCCAGCCTTGTTGAGCATTTTTTCATTTATGTGTTGATCATTTTATGTCTTCTTTTGAGAAATGTCTGTTCAAATCTTTTGAACATTTTTTATCTAAGTTATTTGCTTTCTTACTCAACTGTAAAAAAAAGATGTAGATGTTATCCATCTTGTAAGGTTTTCGTGAAGATTAATTGAGTAACTAGAGGCAAAACATACAGAACTGTGCCAAGCACATCAGCACTGCAGAAATGGGAGCCAGCCTGGGGTGCGGCGACTCACGCCTGTAATCCCAGCACTCTGGGAGGCTGAGGTAGGTAGATTGCTTGAGATCAGGAGTTTGAGACCAGCCTGAGCCAGAGCAAGACCCCATCTCTACTAAAAATAGAAACATTAGCCAGGCCTCATGGTGGGCATCTATAGTCCCAGTTACTCCAGAGGCTTAGGCATAAGGATCGCTTGAGCCCAACGGTTTAAAGTTGCTGTGAGCTATGACACCGTGGCACTTTACCCAGGGTAACAGAGTGAGACTCTGTCTAAAAAACAAAACAAAACATAAATGGAGCCATTATTATTTATACAATGTTTAATAGGATAGATTTTTTAATTAGGCCATCAGCTTGTAATCACTGTTCCTCATGGGGAAAGAGGCTTCCCCCTTACGTGACATCCTGGGGGAACACAGAACCCACCTTCCACTTTAGAAGCCTCTCCTTTGCCCCATCTCTATGTTTGCAATAGGAATCCTGCCTTGTACTACTACTGAATGGCTGGTGTTTTAATGACCATATTAGTTAGGGACCAAGATAAGCTGCTGTAACAAAGTAACCTAAAAATAGTGGATTAAATATAAGAGATGTTTGTTTCTCTCTTTTGTACAGTCCAGATCTGTCATCTTCCTCCCCTTGCTTCCTCTTCTGAGCTTATTCCACTTGTCACTTTCTCCACTCAGCAGAAAGGGCAATGAAGGCTAGGAAGGAGAGAGCAAGTAGCTGAAAACTTGACCCAAAGTTAAACACACATCATTCTCACTCACATCCTATTGGCTGGACTTTGTCACATGGCCCATGAAGCTGTAAAGGATGCTGGGAAATGTATTTGTTAGCAGGGCAGCCATATGCTTTGCTAAAACGTTGTCGGATTGTTACTAAGAGGAGTAGGAGAGTGAATGACACTGGGGTACAGTTACTAAACTCTGTCACAGTTTTGATATTTTAAGCTGCAAGTAACAGATTAGCCATCTAATTCTATTAATTAGCATAAACAGTAAGTCCATTCTCTCAAAAAATTTCAAGTAGGGGGGCTCAGGTGTCATTCAGTCACTTGTGATTGGACCCAGATTCCTTCCATCTTTCTGCTCCATCAGCCTAGCATGTTGTTTTGATTTTTACACTTGTCACTTTATGATCTTAAGATGGCCACCAAAGTAAGGTCCCCCACATCCCATGAAGACACAGCAATATCTAGCTAAAAGAAAGAGGTGCTACCTCCTATATGCCTGTCTTTATGTGGGAGAAATATTTTGCTGGCAGTCCTTCTCTCCCCATCGACTTCCTCTGTAAGGCATTGACCATACTTGGCCCATGTGTCTCTGCCTTTGCATCAGAGGAAGCTGGAAAAGTAAGGAACTGGCATTTTCAACCTGTGTAGACAGAGATGTATTCCACGAACAAGAAGGAAGGCAGCTGGGCATAGTTTCTGGGGAGGAAGCCATGAGTGCCTGGCACATTGTGACACAGTAGCCAATATCATTTCTACAAGTTTCAGTTTCATCATCTTCAGAATGGGGATAGTTAGTTCTACTTTGGCAAGTGCTTATTAAAATTAAAAAAGATGACTCAAGCTCAAGCAGCTAGGGCACCAGCCACATACACCAGAGCTGGTGGGTTCGAACCCAGCCTGGGCCTGCCAAACAACAATGACTACTACAAACAAAAATTAGCTGGGCGTTGATGTGGGCACCTGTAGTCCCACTTGGGAGGCTAAGGCAAGAGAATCTCTTAAGCCCAAGAATTGGAGGTTGCTGTGGGCTGTGACGCCACAGCACTCTACCAAGGGTGACATAGTGAGACTCTGTCTCAGAAAATTAAATTAGGAAAGACATTGATCATGAGGGGCCTGGTGGATAGCAGACACTCTTCATATATTTATTTTTCTTCCTCCTCCCCCAGTCATTGAGGCCTTGTTTGAAATACTAAAGAAAAGCTCTTTGGTCTGAGGGTTGCTATGACACCAACGGCCTGGACTCTGCAGTCCCTGGGCTTCATTCATCCACATGGCAGGTCACCTTTTCAAACGTCACACTCTTTATGTGGACATAATGTGGTTTCTAGCACCTTTCATCAGCCCAGACTACTCAAAGCTCACCCAGAACCAATTCTATTTATAGCCTCCAGTTTTCCCAAGTTTGTGGTTTCATTATCATAATTGTTAGAGTCCACGTAGCCATCTCTATGGTTACCAAATGCATCTGAAACCCGGCTTTAGAAATCTGCTGGGAAGACATGTTTACAAGCTTGTTATGGTCAGACTGGTGTTGGTTTCTGTGGTAGGAAACTCAGTTTAAAACTTTCCAATGGCTCCCACTGGACTTAGGCTAAAGACCCAATTCTTAGTTCAGCCCACAAGGCCTTGCACGGGACTCCTGCATCTTCTTCCAGACCCATCTCCCAGTGAACTCCCCCTTGATCTCTGGTCTTCAGACACCTTTACCTCCTGCTTCCTCTTGCCACAGGGCCTTTGTACATGCCATTTCCCCTGCCAGAAGTGCTCTCTTCCCTCCCTTTGTTGTCTAGTCCCATCTGAGTATCCTTCCATCATTAGATTCTGGTGCTTCCTCAGTGAAGCCATTCTGAACTTCTCAGAGGAGGGAAAAGTCCAACTTGTATAAACTCCAGGGTCCCCAGGAACTCCTCTTTCATGCTGCTGGAGATATCTTTTGTTTTTTCTTTTCGATCTACTGCTATGAGATGTATGACAGAGATTCCCTTTTTGTTTGTTTGTATGACTCTCTGATTAATGTCTCTCTCCCCCACTAGCCATCAGCTCCACAGAGGAGGAAGCGGGTCTGTTTGTTCACATCACTGCAATACCCTAGACCAGTGTTTTTCAACAATTTTTTAACTCACACACACTTGAACCTATTGTAACACACTAAAATTATATTGATCCAAAAAACAAAAAAAAAAAAACATAAAGAATATACTTGCTGTGCTTTTGAATGTCTTTCAAAATAATTTAATTAATGATCTTTGAACCATTTTCATGGCATACCGATTGACAAATCACTGCCGGGGTGGCGCCTGTGGCTCAAAAGGGTAAGGCGCTGGTCCCATATGCCAGAGGTGGTGGGTGCAAACCCAGCCCCAGCCAAAAAAGAAAGAACAGGACCCCCCCCCACTGTGCTAGAGAGAAAAAGTGCTGATGACAAAGAAAATTAAAAATAAAACTCTAATTATCATCTTTTTCTCCTTTTTTATTCTTGTATTGCCAAAGGATGAAGGAGGTGAGTGGACAGGTCCTCATTCATTGTGGCAGGCACCTCAACATCATTAGAACAGCGAATGTTAGTTTGAGGTAGGGTTGGAGACCCAAGAGGCTCTGAATAAGAAAAGGAGGTGATTTGGGAGCTGGAAGCCTGGCTCCAAAGACAGTGAGAGAGCACAAGGAATAAGCTAGAGGGTAAACAGGGGGTCCTCAATTTTGAGAACCCACAAGCAGACAGTGAGACGGATTCAAGTGTGAGTTGTTTCTTTGGACTGGGATTCCAAGAAACCCAGGAGACAATGAGGTAGGGGCAGGAGGGCAGTCAGAGAAAGGCCATTTAGCAAGATGGTTTCCACTCTGCAGCCCAGTCCTCCTGGGAAGGGAAGCCCAGGGGAGCTGGATACTTGGACACCAACTTGTGGCAGTCATTGGTTGCAGGTTGCTCTCAGGAGGCGCCACCCCCTCTTTGCTCCTGGCCTGTCATAGGGCAGCAGAGCAGGGCAGAGCGAGCCCCAGATACAGACGCCAGCTCGGCTGTCAGTAGTGTGCAGTGAAGCGGCTGGGGTGTGGTGGGCGGGGTGAGCCTCCCACCGACAGGGCCTGCCCCATGGGATACATTTTGCATTATTCATGAGTGGTGGTAGCAAGTGACAGAAACAAGCTTAAATATACAAAGGAATTTATTTTAGACAGCAGCTCAGCCCAGGGGTTTACACGATGTCATTCAGATTTCTATCTGGCTGCCTCTCAACATGGCTTTCTTCTTTGATGGCTTTACCCCCAGAAAGGCTCCCCTTCTACTGACAGCTCCCCATCTGCCAGCTCAGCAACCCCAACAGATAAGACAGACCCTTCTGTGTTAGATTCTCAATTGCTATTGTAACAAATTATCACATACTTAGCAGCTTAAACAATGGTGATCTTAAGGTTCTGCAGATCAGACGTCTCAAATGGGTCTTGAGTAAAATTAAGGTGTCAGTGGGACTGTTCCTTTTTGGAGTCTCTAGGGCAGCAGTTCTCAACTTGTAGGTCGCAACCCATAGGAACTGGATTAAAAGGCCGCAGCATTGGGAAGATTGAGAACCACTGCTCTAGGGCAGGACTCTGTTAACTTGTTTGTTCTAATTTCTAGAGGTTGCCCACATTGTATACATAAGAGTCCCACAATGTTGCCAGTCTGGTCTTGAACTCCTAGGCTCAGGCAGTCCTCCCACCTTGGCCTCACAGAGTGCTGGAAGTCACCACACCCAGCCTATAATGATCTTTTTGTTTCTTTGCCATATTTCTTCTACTCTCTTTATCCTTTTATTCTTAAAACCTACTAGAAAGGATTTGTTACACTTTTGTATGACAAAAATCCCAAAATATAAGTGATTCAATCCAGTGTTTTATCTTTGAAGTATAGAGATCTTGGGTCCAGGGCTGGATGGTACCATCAGGAGTCAGGAACCCAGGTTCCAGCTGAGTGTTGCTCATCTGGGTTTCTAGTCTCAAGGTCCAAAAATGGCTGCTTAGAGCTCCATCAATCATGACTGCAACTGGCTGGCTTGAAAGACACTTTAGAGAGATCACATATAGTACCTCTGCTTATATTTATAACTATTATACCACATGCACACATTTCACTCAAGTGTTGGCTTACATGCATCCATTTCACCCACCAAGGCAATTTTCTCCCTTAAGGAACATTTGGCAAGGGAGAGTGCTGCCATCTAGTGGATAGAGGCCAGTGACGCTGCTGAACACCCCATAACACAAAGCAGCTTCCTACAACAAAGAATTACCCAGTCTAAAGTGTCAGTAGTGCTGAGGTTGAAAAACCTCAATTATAAAACAGGATTAATTATATCTGGCCTGATGAGTTCTTACAGAACTTAGATTTCATCAACCATGTGAAGAAACTAAACTTTGTGAACTAAAGTGTTACCCAGATAGGTGAGAAACCTGGATAAAGGACTATTTGCAATGGTCCAAGGCCAGTGTAGGGAAACCAGAAGGGATAATGTGGTGCCCTAGGGTGGGGGTTGCTGGTACTGTCACCATGCTTGAGCCACAGAGATGAGGGAAGGAGCAAAAGGAGCAAGTTTCACAGAGGAGGCTTCATGGAGAGGAGCAAGGAGCAGGCACAGGGAGGCAGAAGACTGGGCGCATAGTCCTGCCCAAGTCCTGTAGGGTCCTACAATCCCTTATCCCCTCTCTGCCCTCCTCTCCTGCCTCTGGCCGCCTCCCTCCCTCTGCTCCAGGCAGCCTGGCCTCCCTGCTCTTTCTCAGATGCACAGACACAGTCCTGTCATCAGACTTTCACACACGCCATTTCTCTGCCCAGAATGCTGGTCCCACAGATACCCTTACGCTCATTCTCAAACTTCACTTAGATCCTTACTCAAGTGTCACCTTCTCGTTGAGGGCTTCCCTACCCACCTTATAAGAAGTTGCAATGCTGCCATTCTTCTTACAACCCTGATCCTCTTTCTGTGCTTTATTTTCCTCCATGGTATTTATCGTTATCTGACATACTATACATTTTCCACTTTTTTTTTTTTTTTAATAGACAGATTTTTACTTTGTTGCCATCCGTAGAGTGCTGTGACCTCACAGCTCACAGCCACCCCCAGCTCTTGGGCTTAGGAGATTTTCTTGCCTCAGCCTCCAGAGTAGCGGGGACTACAGGCACCTCCCACAACGCCCAGCTATTTTGTTGTTGTTGCAGTTTTGGCCAGGGCTGGGTTCAAACCTGCCACCCTTGGTATATGGGGCTGGCACCCTACTCACTGAGCCACAGGCACTGCCCTACATTTTACATCTTTATCTTCTATTGTCTGTCTCCTTCCATGAGAAGGAAAGGTCCATGGGACAGGGGTTTTTCTGTGTTTTGATCATTTCTGTGTTCCCACACTTAAAGAAGTTCAGAATTGGCTGATTTCTTCTCTCTCTTCTTTTTCTTTTTGAGAGACCCAGTCTTGCTCTATCTGTCACTCAGAGTAGAGTGCAGCGGCATGATCACAGTTCACTGCAACCTCCAACTCCCAGGCTTCAGTGACTTCCTGGCTCAGCTGCCCAAGTAGCTAGGGCTACAGGCACATAGCACCACACCCAGCTAATTTTTAAAATGTCTTGTAGATATAGGGTCTTGCTATGTTACCCAGGCTGGCCTCAAACTCCTGGCCTCAAGTGATTCTCCCACCTCAGCCTCCCAAGTGCTGGGATTATAGGCAAGAGCCACAGGCCTGACCTTCTCTCCTCTGATCTCTCAGAAAGGTCAGATAATAACTTAGGTTTGATGACAGAAAACTTTTGTATGGGTGACTCCATTCTGATTTTTAGTCTGGTCTGTTGAGACCTAGCTTGGGAGCTTAGTCCAAAACTGTAGCCTCTTATAATTTTTATTTAACAGTTGCCAGAGTGATAGAATTCTGATAAGGTTCCCAGATTTAGCAAAAACAACAAATAGCATGCCAAGTTAATGTGAATTTCAGATAGACAGCAAATAATATTTTAGGAAAAGTATGCCCCATGCTGTTCATGTGAAATTCACATTTAACTGAACATCCTATATTTTATCTGGCAACCCTAGATTCTGACTATGTCACCACCTAGGAAATCAGCTTGGATTCTGAGGCTGTCTGCAAAAGGTAGTTCAGTAGAGTGGTTTTTTTAAGGGAAACTTTTGGATTGGGGAGACTCCCTTTCCCCTGACAAACCCCAAGTCAATGAAGAGGCTCTTCCTATAGTGAATGAGAGGTTCACAACTCTCAGAGACAATCATCAGTCAGAAGGATTTTTCAACAAAGTCCCTTAAGGTCACATTAAGTCAAAGACCTTACTCTCTCATATTTCCCAGCTTCTGATGCCTAACTGTTCAAGTGTCTGAGGAGAGATTCAAGGTCCGCCTCATTGTCTATGTAGATATGACCTAGTCCCTACTTCCTCCTTCGAGGTGACCCATCTCCTTTTCTTTTTCCTTTTTTTTTTAAAGACAAAGTCTTACTATGTTACCCTGGGTAGAGTGCTATGGCCCGTCACAGCTCACAGCAACCTTAAATTCTTGGGCTCAATTGATTCTCTTGCCTCAGCCTCCCAAATAGCTGGGACTACAGATGCTCATCACACCACCCACCTATTTTCTTGTTACAGTTGTCATTGTGGTTTAGCTGGCCCCAGCCGGGCTTGAATGCGCCAGCCTTGGTGCATGTGGTTGGTGCCGTAACCACTGTGCTACAGGTGCCAAACCCCATCTCCTTTTCTTGATTAATAATGAAATGTGTATTTGTTATTTATCACTGTGTAACAAATATGTAGCAAGTAGCAAGTTAGTTATTTGTCACTGTGTCATTGTTACTGCAAGTTCAGCACTTGTCCCTGAAGCTGCATTAGAAAAAGAGGGACAAGCAGTTTGAGGAGAAGGAAAGAGAAATTTGTTACTTTGCTGGCGAAGGCAGAAAATGGCAGACAGGGGTCTCAAATCCAAATTTCTGCTTCTGAGTAGAAGCACAGAGGTTTTAAAGCAGGGATCCTCAAACTTTTTAAACAGGGGGCCAGTTCACTGTCCCTCAGACCGTTGGAGGGCTGGACTGCAGGGGTCCCAGGACGAGTCGGCTGCTAAGCAGGACAGGCAGCAACGGCCAAAACACCCAGCAGGCAGGATAAATGTCCTAGGTGGGCTGCATGTGGCCTGCAGGCTATAGTTTGAGGACATCTGTAAAGGTTCTGATTCCATAAACCCATCTTGGGCCAAGAAAATCGTATGGCCTCTGCCTGGGTTCATTCCATCTTCAGCTAAGATCTTGTGACCTCCATCCAGATGATTCTCTTGAGCTCACAAAGAACAAGAGACATTCCCTGCCCCTCCTGACCACTGGCCTGAGGCAGGGGTACGGTTTTCAGTTCCCCAAAAGTTGGGGAGACAGAAAGTGGGTTTTTTTTGGTTTTGTTTTTTGGTTTTGTTTGGATTTTTTTTCCCCAGGCCATTCTCTCTATAAAGTTCAGGATCAGGACCAGGACTGAAGTGCAGCTTAGCTCTGAGTAAAAGTTCAGAGTCTCTTGCAAAGTTAAAATCAAACGTCATCAGGACTACCGTCATCTTCAGGAGGCCTAGGGGAGGATTTGCTTTTAAACTCATCACCAGCTTGTTGGCAGAATTTAGTTCTTTACAGGCTGTTGATCTAAGTGCCTTAGTCCCTCCTCGGCCTCCCCTGAGGGTATTAGCCATGTGATTCAATAGATTCTTGCCGTGTGGGCCTCTCCCCTGGTTGTAGGTGGCTTCATCAAGGGGAAAGAGTGAGAGAGATCAGGAGACAAGAGCGAGATGGAAACCACTGTCTTTTATAACCTAATCCTCAAATGGCATCCACCACTTTTGCCGTATTCTAGTCATTCAAAGTCACCAGGTGACACTTCTAGGACACCTAGAAGGAAAGGGGATGATCACATTCTGGTATAGCTATCCAGAGGGGTGACTCACAAGGAGCACACATCTCATTAGAAACTTCCCCTTCTTTGGGAGCCACAAGCAAAGATAGAGTCCATTCTGTGGAAGAGATAAGAGCGTGGCTGCGGGAACACAGACCTCCCCATGAGTTAATATGAGGCAGGAGCCAGAGAGACAGGGTCCTTCCCATCACGTGGCTTGTATAGAGGCTCTCTCGGAATAGAATAGCCCAGGCCTTGCTGTATCAGGTCTCCTGGTAATGATTCCAGATGTTCATGGCTGAAGGAGGAATTGTCATGTGGCATTGGCCCAGCATGGAGTACATCATGATGGCTATGAGCATGGCATCTGGAGCTTAATTTCCCTGTCACTGGCTTAATCCTCAGCTCAGTTGTACACTAGTGTGTCTCAAGCTAATTACTTCACCTGCTTTGTCCTGGTGATAGGCTATGGCAGTCTTTACATCTTAGGCTGTTGTGGGAGTTAACAGTGAGCTAATTCATGTAAAGTGCTTAAACCAAAGTACATAATTACCACTAGACAGTTTAAGCCATTGTCCCAGTTGTTATTGCTGCAAAACAATTTACTCCAAAACTTTGCAGCTTAAAACAATCATTTAATTATGGTTGTGGGTCAGGAATGCAGACAGGGATGGTAGGGATGGCTCACCTCTGTTCCCCAATGTCCAAAATCTTAGCTGGAAAAATTTGGTGTCCAGGAGTGGACTCATTGTAGAGTCGGGCTGGGATGACTCAAAGGTCAGGATCACCCACTGGAGCCAACTTACATGTGGCTGGTTCTGTGTAGCTTGGGCTTCCTCATAGCATGGTGGCCTCAGGGTAATCGTACTTCTTACACGGAGGCTCAGGGTGTCCGTGACCAGTGTTGGTCCCACTGACCCAGCCTCAGAAATTACACAATATTATTGTGCAATCTGCTGGTCAAAACAGTCACTAGCCAGCCTAGACTTCAGGGGAGGGAGCAGAGAATTTTGGAGCCCTGTTTTCAAACTGCCCTGGCTATTGTTAGTTTTCGAACTCTACATGGGTGAAGGAGGAAGTGAGGTCTTGCTGACACTGTCTTCTTTGTGTTGGGGTTGGTGTGAGCACTGCTGGGTTTGCGTGCAGCTCCCAGTGCCGGGGAGTGACCGTGCCTACGTGTGAACACACACTGAGAATCTGGGTGAGCCTGTACTGGTGAGGGCTGAGCTTGTGCATGGGTTTCACCTGTTTCCTTTCCAGAACCCTAGGCTCATATCCAGCTGCCCACCTATTTCCACACGGATGGCTAATGAGCACCGCAAAGGCCACACAGCCTTAACAGAACTTTCCATCTCATTTTCCAGCCCACGCCGCTCCTGTCCCAGTCTGTAAAGTCTTTACTGAGCCCATCTGGGATCTGCCTACTTTCCTCCATCCCTACCACTATCAGGAGTCTAAACCAAGTTCATCTCTCACCTTGCAAGAGTTTCCCAAGTGGTCTCCCTATTCCCACCCTTGTTCCTGTAAACTGTTAGAATCACCCAGTTGTTATTTCTCCTGCCAACTGGGTTGAAATCCACGCCTGAAGGTGGCCTCCCAAGCCCTTCCCTCTGCCCATCCCCATCCACTGTTCCCATACCCACCTAAGGGCTTTGTCTTTGCTGTTTCATCGGCCTGGAATGTGGGTCTCTGCGCTCATGTCCTGTCTTTAGACCTGCTGCGCCTGCCTAACCCGGTGCCCTGCTGAATTCTCTGCCTGGTCTTTATTGCTATGGGGAATTTCTCAGGCTGGTTGAGTTATTTATGTTGCCTCTTCCCCCAGGAGAATGTAAACTCCATCAGAACAAAACCCCTGTCTTTTCTCCTTGCCCCGAGCCTAGGCGCCCAGCCCGTGTAGAAGGAAGGGCTGATGCGTGTGTAGGAGCGTCCAGCTGTCGGTCCAGCTGTGCACACATGCTGGGCAGGCCAGACAAGTGTGGACCCCAGAGAATGCAGAGCCTCCTCCCTCCAAGAGGCCAGGGGAGGACAGCATGGGGGACCCAGGGAGGACAGAGGGTTGAGGTACCCCTGAGGGAGGATTATGGGTATGGGGCCTGGGAAGGCTGTGGGTAGGGGAACCCCTGGGCAGGACAGCAGGCTGGGGTGCCCCCTTAGGGAGGACTACTCTTGTGGGGTCTGCCCCCGACCTGAGACAGCCCTGGGGAGGATCACCGATGGGGTCCCTTCAAGGGGAGGACAGTGGGTGGTGAGGGGGTCCCCCGCCAGGCGGAGGCTGGCCGGGGGCGGTCCCGGGCTCCCCTGCGTCCCGCCTCCAGGCACTAGGGTCCTGGGCTGGCCGACGTGGCGGCGCTGCGGGCTGGCGGGGAGGGACGCAGGCTGGAGGCGGGCCGGAAAGTTTGTCCGGCGGCCACAGCGAGGGACTCCGGCCTCCGGGATGCGCACCCAGCAGCCCGCCAGCGCGCCGCAGAGTCCCGCTCGCCATGGGTAAGTCCGGATCAGGGGCAGCCGGCAGGGAGCGTCGCCCCCGGGGTGGGCACCCAGCCCCGCACCCCGTAAGCGCGCCCCTCCACGGCCCCTGCGGCGCCCGGCCGGATGCCACTGCCCGGGGGTCAGGCCCGGGGCGCGGGCCGCGTCTGGGGGCTGGGAAGCGGCTGGAAAGGGGCTGGGCCCGCTGCTCTCCCTCCTTTCTGCCTGGGAAAAAGTGACTCCCTATTTGACAGGGGCGTTTACTCCGGCCCAGACACCCGCCCGGCCGCTTTCAGCCTCACATTCCCCAGGGGCAAAGAAAATTGTTCCTATTCCGCAGGTGAAGGAATGGAGGCTCCAGAAGAAGCAGAGTCAGATTCGCTGAGCACTCTTGTGGGCTCAGGGCCCAGGCACTGTTTGGGGCCTTGAGGATTCTGCCACCAACAAAACTCGCTAAAGCCCTGCTCTGGAGGCGATTCAGGGGAGGAGGCAGAGGAGGAGATTCGAATACAGAATGGGTGTGGGGAGAAGGGGATTTTTTTTGTTGTTGCCACAAGGGACTATGGTTTCTGTTTTTCTCTCTGGATTCAGAAGTCTCAAAGGGGCATGTCCTCATTCATTCTTTAGTGAGCACCTACTAGGTGCCAGACTGTGGTTTAAGTGATGGGTTTTCAGCAGTGAACAGAATAGACAATCCTCCCCTCTCCCGTGGAGCTGACCACCTGATGGAGGAACTGGACAGACAGGTTTGTGGATGAAATAATTTCAGAGAGCAGTAAGTGTTGTGGACACGTAAACCAAGTAGTGTGATGGCCAAACGTGAGCTCCTTAGATAGGTGGGGAGGAGGGACTTCCCCATGTAAAACAGCCTTGCAGCTGAGACAAGAATTGGGTCTTGCTCAGTTTGGGGGGAACAGCTTCCAGGTGGCAGGGACAGCAAGAGCCAAGTCCTGAGGCATTAGAGGCTGGCCTGGTGCAGGCCAGTGTAGCTGGAGCACAAAGGGTGAAGAGAGAGTGCCCAAAAGGACATCAGAGAATTGAGCAGTGGCCAGATCATGTGGTGTTTTGTAGCCCATGGGGAGAGGTTTGTGTTTTATTCCAAATGATTTAAGAAGCTGGAGGAAGGTTTTAAGCTGCCATGGGAGGCAGGACCTGAATTATCTTTTAAAAGTTCATTCTGGGTTGTTCTGTGGAATAGCTAACACTGGCTGTGTATGTAAGTATCATTGTCCTGTATGTAGCTGGGGAGGCTCAGAGAGGTTGAATGAGTGCCCTAAGTCACTCAGCTCTGCATTCTAGCCACTGTATCACCCAGCACAACTAATGACCAACTCCAGTTCTGATTCCAGAGTTCATCCTCTTACCCTTTATGGCACACTTCCTCAGAGCTTGAAGAAACTGAGGCTCAGGGTGGACAAGGTTCTCCCCAGGACACTCAGGTTGGCCCTGGCCCCTTTCCCTTCCTAAGTCAATTCAGCAGCTGTTTACTGAGTGTCTGCTACTGAGCTAGGCTGTGCCATAGAGGCAGGGGGAGCTGTGAAATAACCACCACTCTGCCCTGTCCTCCCAGTTGGTCTCTTTATGGCAGGATCCAAAGATTGGGTCTATCTGTAGACTTTGGGATTAGAACTGGGTTCCAGCCCCAGTTCTCACACTTTGTTGTGACCTGGGACAGTTTGTCAACCTCTCTGACCTTCATATGGTCACAACAAGATACACTTATCACAGGATCGTCATGAGAATGACATGGAAAAATGAATTTAAAGTGATCAGCTCACCACCTCCACATGGTAAGAGTTAACGTAGGGTTGGGGAGGGGGTTGTTGTTGTTTGTTTTGTATTTTTATCACACTCAACACTGGGACTCTGGGGTCGGACTGCCAGAGTTCAAGTCCCTGCTCTGTCACAAATTATATCACTTTGTACAAGTGTCTTCACCTTTCTGTGCCTCGGTTGTTATATCTGTAAAATAGGAATGGCAACAGTGCCCGTGTCATAGAATTGTCATAGGAAGTAAGGCAACTGGTACAGATATGCCCCTAAAACAGTGGCTGGTTGCAGGGAATCCTGTAAGTATTAGCTGCTGCGGATGTTTGAAAGCCAGCCTTCTGCATGAGGATATTCGTACAGTTCAGCATCACTCCTGACTTTCCTCCAGTGCACTAGGAAGCACCCAATGCATTGTGACTTCTGGTTGAGACACTGCTCTAGTGGCACCAACAGAAGGAGCCCTGGCACTTGCAGCTGGTGAAATGTCACCCCAAACCTAGGTTCCCCCTCCAACCCCTGCCCCTGGCTCTCTCCCTGGGAAGCTCTGCCCTCCACTGTGAATGGCTTAGAGAATCAGATTTCCTCCCCTGTGACACATTTTAATGAGGAGGACTTGTAAAGGAACTCACAGTAGGGTGTGACCAAATGAACGGAGCATGCCGAGTTATTGGAAGTCAGAAATGTGGCTCAGAGAGTTGAGGAAGATGTACAGGAATTAGTCAGGGCCCCTCTCAAATTTGCTTAAGCTAAAAAAGAGTACTTATGGGTCACTGAGAAGTTCATGGCTTCAGGTGCGATTGAATCCAGGGGCTCAGATGATGTCTGGAATTCCTCAGTTGGAGGCTGCCCCCAGCTGCTCACGCAGGTAAGCCAGCAGTTTGGCACCCCCAGTGAGCAGACACCCCTCAGCTGATTCTCATTGGCCCAGGTTCACCTGTGTGGCACTCACTCCTGCCCAGGGCCCAGGAATCTCCTAAGTGATCTGATCAGATCTGGATCACAGACACAACCCTGGGGCCAGGCATGGGGGCGGTAGGGGGTAGGGTGGAAGTGGAGATGGTTATCTCCACCCAGACCAGGGGAGCACGAGACAGCAGGAAGAGTGGCTCCCAGCAGAAGTGGAGGAATTGTATACAACAGGCGTGTGTAACTGTAGCCTCCTTGGGGAGGTGACGTGGGATCTGGGACTGAAGTGGGAGAGTAAGGGGACAAAGGGACCCTTTCACTGGGGAACAAGAGCAGTGCAAGCAGAAGCACCCCCGTGTGCAGAGATGGAGTAGAGTGAGAGTGTGTGATGCACGCTGGCAGCAGAAGGTGCGTATGGGCGGCTTGGGGACAGGCCTGGGACAAGCAGGAGAAATGGCCCAGGAGTCAGGCCAACCAGTGAAGGGCCCTGGATGTCACACTAAGGAGGCCGGATTTGTTCAAACAGGTGATGGAAGCCATGGCAAGGCTTAGGAGGGAATGTTCTTCCCTGGTTTTTCTCTCTGACTCCTTTGGAGCTCTCCTTCATAGCTCCTTGGGACAGTATTACTTCACCATCTTTTGTCCCTTGGGATTTTCCTGAGAGCCCTTTCCCTGTAACCCCTGCCCCTGTCCCCTGCTCTCTCCTACCCCACCACCTATCTCTGCTTGGCCTTCCTTGCTAGTTAGTAGGTCAGTGCAGCAAAGTTCTTAAGTATGTGGATTTGGAAGTCTTGTGAGTCACCATTTCCATCCTGATCCTGTTGCATTATGGCTGTGGGAGCTCTGTGTGCCTTAGTTTCTCCATCTGTAAAATTGGACACTTGTGGCTGTAGCAGCACTAGGGCTGCTAGGAGGATGAACTGCGAGAAGGCATGCAGAGTCTTTGACAGAGGAGGTGCTCCATCAACAACACCCATTATGTTTCTATTTTATTTCATTCTTATTGTTCTCTTACCTCTGCAACCCACATCTGCAGTGATCTATTTTCCAGCAGAGCCTGTGGGCAGCAAGCTTGGCCTCTGAACCCTTTGGCTGAGCCCAGGAAATGGCAAACAGATTCTGTGCTCTCACCTCTATTGCCTCACACAGCCGGGAAGAACCTTCCTTTCTGGTTTCAGGAACAAGGCTGGGGGGTGGCGCAAAGGGAGCAGAGTTGGGCTCATGGTGACTGGCATGAGGAAGAGTCAGGATGAGGCCAGCTGGGGAGAGTAGGGGGTTATTTCTCTGGGGGCCGGGATGGAGGGGGAGAAGGGTGAACAGAATGGGGTGGGCAGGGAATGGTTCCTATGGAACTCCCTCTGCACAAAAGTTGTCTCCTGGACCTGAGAAGAGGCTGAAGTAAGAGAGAACAGAGCAAAATCTTATCACACCAGTGTTTTATAATGGGGCAGTCAAGAGTGTGGGCTGTGGGGCTAGAAGCCTGGCTTTGATCTGAGCCTCCGCTGCTTACTACTTTTGACCTTAGGCGAGTCACCTCACCTCTCTCATGATCGGTTTATTCATTCACAAATAACACAAGCGCCTACCTCATAAAGTTGTGGTGAGAATTAAATGAGTTATTAAACACTCCAAACAGTGCCTGAGCCAGAGAAAACACTCCGTAAATCTGCCTATGGCGTTACAAATGTTCTTCTCAGATTCAGGAGATAGATACTGCTGGATTGCTCTAGATGCTTCCAGAAATATATACCATGAAGTGTGTGTATGGAAAGTTAAGGGCAATCTGCACAGCTCCCCTGACAATGGGGTAGGTCCTAGCCACATGTAGCTATTTTTATATGTAAATTAATTAAAATTTAAGTAAATTAGAAATTCAGTTGCTCCATCACATTAGCCACATTTCAAGTGCTCAGGACCCACATGTGCCTAGTGACTACATTGGACAGCAGGGAGAGAGAAATTTCTATCATTGTGGAAAATTCTATTAGATAATGCTGCTCCAAAAAGAATAGAAGAAGTAGTCAGTGGTGAAAAAAATGGAACGTGAAAACCTTAACTGATCCATCAAAAGCAGAAACCTACCTTATATGGTTGTGGTAAGGATTATATGAAATGATGCAAAAATATTTTCCATTAAGCCTGGCAGAGAACATTTATGAAACAGCGGCTACCTTTCTCATAATTTGCCAAAGATTACACGTTCTCATGTGTTAACAATACCTTTAGATGAGGCATGAACTTTTCAATTTGCCACAGTCCCCACCATTCCTTGTTGTCTTTACATGCAGCCCATTTTACTCACAGTAACTGGCAGGTCTTTCCTATAACAGCCTCTTTCCTTTTCAGCCTATCATTACCACTCTTATTTGGACTCTTGTGTAACCTCTTCACCTGTCTTCTCTCTTGCTCTGTGCTTTCAGTGCCAGGAAGGGAAGCTTTCACTAGGTTAGAAACTGTAAGGATTTTTTTCCATCATATTCAGAAGTCCGGGGATTGACACTCCATTGTTGATATGATAGGTTTACTGTTATCAGGGACCCAGGCCCCTTCTGTATTTTGTTCCGCAATGTCAATGCATAACTTGCATCTCGTGGTCATCTCTCCACTGTGTTCCAAAATGGCTGCTGGAGTTCCAGCCATAAGATTTGTATTCCAGGCAAGAAGTAAAGGAACAAGAGTGATAGGCAGAAAAGATGCTAGCCAGCAGTCTGCCTCGTCTCCCCATCCCACGCACTTCTTAGAGAGCCTTTCTCCAAGTCCCACTGAAAAAGGACCTCTTCTGTCTTATAAGCCACCTGTAGCAGTAGGGAAAGCTGGGAAATATGTTTTTAGCTGTATATAGTCCTGATGCCAGAGAAGAAAGGATGAATGGACATTGGGTGGGTCACTTCCACCTCTCTTAGAATCTCCATACAACACCAAGAACAATCTTTTAAAAATCAAAAATAGATAACCTCACTCCTAGCTGAAGCGATCAAAGGTGTCCATCCACTGAGAATGAAACTCATCATTGTCCTTGGGACCTGCAAAGCCGCACATGATTTGGCCCCTGCCTTCTTCTGGCTCCAGCTCCTCTGGCCTCTCTGCTGATTAGCAGAGTGATTAAAAGCCCCCACTCTAGCCACATCAACTCTGCCACTTACTTGCTGTGTGACCGTGAGAAAGTTTCTTAACCTTCCTGCTCCTTACAGGATGATACAAATAATATATTATAGGGTTGTTGCAAGATTTAAATGAGAAAATACTTACAAAGCTCTGAAAACAGGTTCTGGTATTTAGTGTTTACCATATACGTACTAGCTATTAATATTCATAGTTGCTCAAACGTACCCCAGACTGTCCTACTTCGAGGCCTTTATACTTGGTTTTCCCTCGCTTTGTTTTTCTCCCAGATTTCCCATGGCTTTCTCCCTTGCTTCATTCAGATCTCTGCTCAAATTTCCCCTCTTTAGAGAAGCCTTAGCTGACCACCCTATTTAAAGTAAGATAGCTACATCACTCTCAATACTCTTTCCCGGCTTTATATTTTATGACATCGCTCACCATCTGAAATTACATACTTACTGTTTCTAGAAAGGCAGGTCCTTGGCAACATCACTCTATTCCAGCCTCAAAAACACTGCCTGGTATGATGCCAGATAAATAAATGTAGATGGATGGAGGGATGGGTGTGTACTTGGGAATATAAAGGTGGGTAGGTGCATTCATGGATGGACTTGTGGGTAGATGGACCAATAAGTCAGTGTGTGCTTGGGTGAATTATGGGTAGATAAATGGACAGACAGATGGATGAATATATGGATAAATGAATAGATGCATGGGTGAATGGACAACAGATGGAAGAGTGAATGAATGTGTGGTTGAATAGATACATGTACAATAGATGGATGACCAGAGGATGGATGGATGAATGTTTGAGTAGATGGAGTAAATGGATAGAAGAAGGGTGGATGGACAAATGGATGAATAGATGGATGGTGGAATGCATGGCTGAGTAGATGAAGACAGGTAGATGGAGACGTTGACAGATGGAGGGGAGGTTGAACTCTATCACTTTTGTTTTTCAGGCCGTCCCCCACGTGTCCTGCCCCTGTGTGCCTCTGTGTCTTTGCTGGGTGGTCTCACCTTTGGATATGAACTGGCTGTCATTTCAGGTGCCCTGCTGCCACTGCAACTTGACTTTGGCCTAAGCTGCTCAGAGCAGGAGCTCCTAGTGGGCAGCCTACTCCTGGGGGCTCTCCTCGCCTCCCTAGTAGGGGGCTTCCTCATCGACCGCTATGGCAGGAAACAAGCCATCCTCGGCAGCAACTTGGTGCTCTTGACAGGCAGCCTGGGCCTGGGCCTGGCAGGCTCCCTGGCTTGGCTGGTCCTGGGCCGTGCGGTGGTTGGTTTCGCCATCTCCCTGTCCTCCATGGCCTGCTGTATCTATGTGTCAGAGCTGGTGGGGCCGTGGCAGAGGGGAGTGCTGGTGTCCCTCTATGAGGCAGGCATCACTGTGGGCATCCTGCTCTCCTATGCCCTCAACTATGCACTGGCCAGTGCCCCCCAAGGATGGAGGCATATGTTTGGCTGGGCCGCCGCACCTGCCCTTCTGCAGTCGCTCGGCCTCCTCTTCCTCCCTGCTCATGCAGAGGAGACGGCAGCCCACAAGGATCTTCTTCCACTCCAGGGAGGTGAGGCCCCCAAGCTGGGCCCAGAGAGGCCACAGTATTCCTTTCTGGACCTCTTCAGGGCACGGGATAACATGCTAGGTCGGACCACGGTGGGACTGGGGCTAGTGGTTTTCCAGCAGCTGACGGGGCAGCCCAATGTGCTGTGCTATGCCTCCACCATCTTCCGCTCAGTCGGCTTCCACGGGGGATCCTCAGCTGTGCTAGCCTCTGTGGGGCTTGGTGCAGTGAAGGTGACAGCTACCCTAACTGCCATGGGGCTGGTAGACCGTGCCGGCCGCAGAGCCCTGTTGCTAGTTGGCTGTGCCCTCATGGCTCTGTCAGTGAGTGGCATAGGCCTTGTCAGCTTTACTGTGCCCATGGACTCGGGTCCAAGCTGCCTGGCCATGCCCAATGCTACAGGGCAGACAGGCCTCCTTGGAGCCTCTAGTCTGGTGAAGAGCTCATCTTCACCTCTGATGCCAAGCACCAGTGAAGACCACGGGAAGCCATTCTTGTCAACTGTTAAGAAAACCAAGCCCTACTTCAGAGATGGAGACCCCACAGCCTCTGCCCTGCCAGCACTGAGCACCGGCATCCCGGTGTCCCCTCTCCCCTCCCCCGAGCACACGCTGCTGCGCTGGACAGCCCTGGTCTGCCTGATGCTCTTCGTGAGTGCCTTCTCCTTTGGATTCGGACCTAGTAAGTGGGGTTTCCTTTCAGGTACCTCTGGCCCCTTTCAGCCTATTAGAGGGAATTTGGGGGGCTGAACCATCAGGGTCTCTGAGCAATACTAGAAGTGATTGACACAAATCTTCATGGCCTTTCCCAGGGCCAGGGCCTACTTTTATGTTTGTATTCTTGAAGAGGGCCCCAAATTATTTAGGCTTTGGGCCTCATAAAACCTGGATCTGTTCCTGGATAGGTCCATAAAAGGTTTATATGGAAGAGACAAAACCAGCCACCCCAGTTTGTCCAGGACTGTCCCAGACTTGGCACTGGAAGTCTTGTGTCCCAGAAACCCCTCAATTTGGGGCAAACCAAGACTGGAGGTCACCCTGCAGGGATTCCTGCAGTGGTATGGGAGAAGCTTCAGGAGAATTTGGTGTCAGGAGCCTGCCATTCTGTTTAAGTCATGTGCTGGGAGGCTGCCTGCTTGGCCCAGTGGTGCTGGGTTCTGGGTCCCTGCCTCCACCAAGGAGCCCCCTACTCTCCCGTCCTAGTGACCTGGCTTGTTCTCAGTGAGATATATCCGGAGGAGATCCGAGGGAGAGCCTTTGCCTTCTGCAACAGCTTCAACTGGGCCACCAACCTCTTCATCAGCCTCTCCTTCCTCGATGTCATCGGTAAGTCCTCCCCAGACAAGCCCACTCCCTTGTCAGTGGCCCAACACCCCCCCCCATAACGAAAGAGTTTTTTAATTTTCCCATTTGTAGCTTCCCACTTCCAGAATTATTATGTGCAGAAACTTAAGGTTCTATTATATTTCTACTCTCTGTGGCCAAGAGTTTCTTCCTCAAAGGCACAGCCATCTCAAGGGTGGGGGGGATTGTAGTAGGAGAACCCGCCCACCATGGCTGTCTTCCACCTCCAGTCTTAGGGAATCCACACTTCTCTCTGCTGCCCCAGTCTTCAAGCATTTTTCTTTAAGTGGAATGAATGAGTGAGTGGGAGGGGGGAAAGGAGAGAGGGAGGGAAGAGGGAAGGAAGGAGAGCTTATTAGAATTGTGTCCTATCATTATTATCCCCATTTCATAGATGGGCAGATAGGATAATACATCCTTCCCAAGTTCATCCAGGTAGTCAGAAGACTAGAACCAGCCCCCCCCCACCCTGACCCCCAGCCCAGTGCTCTTCCTGCTGGACATCAGGTCCAGCTGGTCAGGGGCAGCTGCTTGGAGGAGGTATGGCCATGGCTGTCAGCGGTGAGAATGGTGTCCTGTCCAAAACATAATCTCTGCTTCCACCTTAACAGAGACTCTTTTCTTCCACATTCTCTCTGTTTGGGGCTGACTGTCTTTAAAGAATTTGAGATCACCCCCTTCCTCGTCCCTAGCCCTTATCTGAGGCCCCAGGAGAAGAGAGGGGCTGGAATTCCTTGCCTTCCCCTCCCCTGGGACTGAACTGTGGCTTCTATCCTCTTTCTCACATCAGTCAGGCCAAATTGGCTGAAACTCACTTCCCTGAATGATCAATCCATCGCATGACCAATTCATGGGATTTCTCAGGCAAAACTGAGCTTTGCCAAAGCTGCATCCATGCAGCTGTTCTGCTGGGGTGTGTGTGTGTGTGTGTGTGTGTGTGTGATAATAGAGATGGGTCCCACTCTTGCTTAGGCTGGTTTCGCACTGCTGAGCTCAAGAGATCCCTCCCCCACAGAGTGTTAGGATTGCAGGTGTGAGCCACCACTCCCAGCCACGTTTTGTCACTTTCCCTCAGTGCAGTCTTCCTGATTCTGAGACTGCTCCACTGATTAGTGTCTGGAAATGGTGTAGTGGCCTTTCCCATAAACACAAGTTGCCTCTGTCTTTATGTGTATGGACTCGTGTGTGCCCTGACTCTTTCCCGCCTTTGGAACAGCCCATGAGATTCCTGCTTTAAGGTTCTTTCTGACACTTTGTTAGTTACTCTGCAAATCGACCATCTGGAACAGCTGCTGTGTGAACGGATTTGGAACGCTCAACCTGGAAGCCGTCAGATGGCCCAGGCTGTGGGGCCCACACTCCTGCCCTCCTGTTCCCAGGTGCCATCGGTTTGTCCTGGACCTTCCTACTCTACGGACTGACTGCTGCTCTTGGCCTGGGCTTCATTTACTTATTTGTTCCTGAAACAAAAGGCCAGTCCTTGGCGGAGATAGACCAGCAGTTCCAGAAGAGACGGTAGGAAGCAGACAGGACGGGCCCTGGGGGGAGAGCTGTATGGAACCATGTATCAAACCCTGAGCATGTAGCTTCAAGATTTGGGTTCTTGTACTTTTCCTTTGCAAGAGAGCATTCCTCCTCTCTTCCGTCTCTCGTACTGCCTGGGGGCTGTGAGTTTTGTTCTGTGAGCGGTTTCCTTCAGTTTTGTGTCTTCCTACAGCATCTTTTCATTTGACTTTAAAGTTCAGCTCACAGGGATTTAAAATCACTCAATTACGCAATCACAGGTGGTCAGAATAGTGGAATCTTAAAATCAAAGAACCTTAGAGTCATAGATCAAAGCATTGTAACTATGGCCTTTGGCCAGGCGTGGTGGCTCAGGCCTGTAATACTAGCATTCTGGGAGGCCGAGGCAGGTGGATGGCCTGAGCTCACAGGTTCAAGACCAGCCTGAGCCAGAGCAAGATCTTGTCTCTAAAAATAGCTGGGCATTGAGGTGGGCACCTGTAGTCCCATCTACTTGGAAGGCTGAGGCAAGAAAATCACTTGACCTCAAGAGTTTGAGGTTGCTGTGAGCTATGATGCCATGGCACTCTACCAAGGGCAACATATAGTGAGACTCTATCTACAAAAAAAAACAAAAAACTATGGCCTTTGTGTACACAAAACATGTACATTAAACATGGCTTAATCCATTCATTCAGTGGGTATTAAGTCCTTACCATGTGCCAGACAGTGTTTGGGGTCTTAGGAAATGTACCCAAGATTACAGATGACAAGATCCTTGTCCTCAGGGAGCTTCCACTTGAGTGGGGGAGAGGAACAGAAAATCCTCAAGCTAACAAATACATGAAAAAGAGCATTTTAGTTGGTAATTGTAATTAGAAGAAAAGGAAACAGAGCATATATGGAGAGGGCCAGGTTGGCAGAGAGGCGGGGAGAAGAGAAAAGGGGTGTGGCTAAATTCACGTGGGTGGTCAGAGAGGAAAGGCCTCTCTGAAAAAGTGCAATGTAAGTAGGAAGAAGGGAGCAGCTATGTTAAGATGGGAGGGGCATTCCAAATGGAGGAACAGCCAGTGCAAAGGCCCTGAGGTGAGAGTGTATCTGGCGTAGGGAGGGAGGCAGGAGGAGGAAAAGATTGGATGGGTAGGAGGTAGAGTGCATCAGGGTTTTAGGTCATTGGGGAGAGTTTAGTATCTCAGCATCATGGCACCTTAGGCTATTCAAATAGAAGAGTAGAATGGAAGCTTTGGAAGGGACCTCAAGGAACTGCAGTCCTAAACATTCTTGACAGATGTCCACTCTTACCTCGTGTAGTAAAAGGCAGCTCCTGACTGCCTATTTTATTTATGGGAAGTCCTAGAAGGTTTTTAAAAATTGTTCTAAGACTGAGTTGGAACTGGCTACCCTGAGCTGCCAGCCAATGACCAGCCCAGTCTGGCCTCTGCAGTGATGCAGGCCTAGTTTCATGTCAAGATCTCTAACCTGGCCCAGAGTGTTCTCTGCCAGCTGAAGGCTCCCAGTGTGCTGGATCACACCTTCCATAGCCCCTGAGCACCCTTATCTGTATTCAATAGGAAATAGATTTGGCTGCTTGGAATAGTCTGAATGAGGGGTTGGGGAGCCCAGGTGCCTTTTGTCTTGTCACTCTGTCACCCCTTCAATATTGCCTTTTCTGTGTGGCTCAAGATGGCACACCACCACCTTCCTGCAAGAGGACAGGGGACACAGTCCTCAAGGTCACTTCCACCCACCTCCCTTTGGATAGAACTTGGGAAAGAAAAGCTGATAATGTGGTTTTAAATCTGGTCAGCCATGTGCCTAGCTAAAACTCAAGGGTTCTGCTACTAAACAGCTGCCTGGAATCTTGTTTTGAAAGAAGATTCCAGACCCATCCCCTGGAATAAGAGCAAAGTGGGTATAAGGCAGGTGGAAGCCAGGCGAGATGTGATTGCAACTCGGGGGGAGTGTCAGGCTGCACCTGGGGGGCCTTGGTCACTGATGAGGGGGGAGCCTGGGTCAGCCCTTGGTGACAGAGGTTGGGTCTGCCCTGACTCTGGCGAAGACAAGAAGTTAGGGGCCTTGGTAGAGTCCACAGACAGATCTAAGTTTCATAACCCCAATCCCTATACTTCAGGGACCTCCTGATATAAGAGGCCACAGAAAGAGAAAAGAACTTGACCTTGGGGGACACAGGGACCAGGGAAGCTACAGTGGTTTTGATGGCCAAAACTAATGGGATAGTCTTTTCAAAACCAACTGTTTTTTTTTTCTTTCCTGTATTGCTTCACCCAAGGGTTACATTCCCAGGAGAAATTCTAATTGGCCGAGCTTGTTTTCTGTGCTGGCCCCCTAACTCCCACTGGGCCAAGATAGGGCCGACCTCCTTGATTGACAGTCCTACCAAGACCGCTTTCAACCTAGGCTATCTGGTCCCCAAGGACTGGGGAGCGGAAGAAATGCTGGATACTATGTCTTCCTGTTATGCTTGTTTCTGTTTCGTCCCTGCTCCAGAGATGTTCTTGTTAGACACAGGCACCTACATCTTCTAGGTCCGGTGCCTCTACCTTCTTTAGGGCAGTCACTCAAGGGCACAAACCCTCTCGCAATCAGTGGTAGGTAGTTGCCACAAGGTTATTCCTTTCATTTTTTAGTCAAGGTTCAAAATAAATATCCCATCCATACTCCTGGGTGATATAACCACTGGGTGGGGGGAGGGCAACTTTCAAAAATTCCTGTTCTAGCGTGATTTCTCAAGAATCCATTCACTCAATTGACTCAGGCACTGCAGTAGGCTCTGGGACAGCCTCCTGATGGAGCGAGATCCCGTCTCTGGACTGAAGAGGGAGCTATGTTTCAAGGGAGAGAGATAGACTCCAAAACACATAAATGCGTGAACAAGATCTTGTCAGAGTGATATTTATATCATGCAGGAAATAAGGCAGGTTAATGCACCAGAGGGTGAGCGGTGGATTTAGGGGGTGGGTACAGTTTCCTTGGCTGGGGTGCAGGCACGCTTTGAGTGCGCTCATGTCACCAGTTCGTCATGAATTCTGCGTGAGCACGGTGGCATTTTTGTGTGTCTGTTTCACTCAGTGCCCTATTCCCAGGGCCTGGGACAGTGCCTGGGGCATCCCAGGTCACCAGTAGATACATCTCTGTTGAATGAGTGAAAGGGAGCTGAGGCCTGAATAATGAGAAACCGCCAACCATTTCAAGAGCTGCAAGAAGTGTCTAGGCAGAGGGCACAGCGAGAGCAAAGGTCCTGAGGCAGAAGCAAGTTAGCTACTTTGAAGGGAGAGACAGGAGGCCAGTGTAGCCAGGGTGTGAAGAGCCTGTGGGAGTGGAGGGGCATGATGGTGCAGAGGTTGGCCATGGTGATGACCTTGGATCTGGGCTGGTGTCATGAGGACCTCCTTTTAAGCAGAAGAGTGATGGGACCTGATTTTTGTGTTTTGTTCTAGCTGTGGGATGGGGCGGGGCGGGGGGGGGGAGGGAGAAGGGGCAGCAGGGGTGAGACCCGGGGACACCAGGCAGGAGCTGTTGGGGAGTCCGGGTGAGATGATGGAGATGCACATGAAGGCAGGAAGCAGCAAGGGTCAGGTCCCCAGTGGACGGTCCACTGCCACCGCCCGTCACTCCCCATCCCACTCATTCTGTTTGACAGGTTCACCCTGAGTTTTGGCCACAAGCAGCGCTCAGCTGGTGTCCAGTACAGCCGCCTTGAGGCCTCAGTGGCCCCCTGAGGAGCCCCTCTGAGCCATGGCTTCAGCAGACCACCTCCAGCTTCCTGCTTTCTAGGTCCCAAGCACAAGTTCCAGTGGCCCTTCAGGAGCTGCCCTACCCCAAAGGAGGTCTTTTGCTGGGGTGAGAGGAATGGCAGTCTGAGAACCCCAAATGCTTGATTTTGAGTCTTAGACCCTGAAAGTTCCCAGCGATCTAGCTCCATGCCTCAGTTTCCCCACTGACTGTGCACATCTCTGCAGTATATTTAACAAGAGCAACTTACGGGGTCTTGTTGCAGCCTTGACTTTCTCAGAGAATCTCTAGGGTGCCAATCCTGGGGGGGAAGTCACTCCCGGTGTCACCCCTAAATCCAACTGAAACTATCAGGGCTTCCACTGTCTTTTTATCTGGCTGGGACATCCCAGTGACTGGTAGGCCTGCTTTGTGGCTCTTATTTCTGAGTTTTGTTCAAGCTTTCTAATTCTCTTATCCAGACTATTATTTAGCAGCAAGTCTGGTTGAGACCTGAGTGCTACTTCTGGTTCTGCTGGTGTCACTGCAGTGTGACCAGGCGCCTTCGTCCCCCATGCATAATGGGGGGCCTGGACCAGGTCATTAGTAAGGTCCCTTCTGCCTGCACTGAGCTGGAGTTCTAAATGCTGGTAACACTACAAATATTCACATGCGCCCTGCGCTCACGTTGCTAGGTACTTCTTTAAGAGATAAGCTTTTAATTTGTAGAAGTGGTAAGTAGGATTCTAGAGCTGTGCACACTGAAGTCCAGGAAGCCAGCACAGCACATGTAAACAAGCACCAGGGGCGTTTCCAGAATGGTGCAGGCTGGCTTCCCAGAAGGAGATAGGTTTGAAGGTCACCAATCCTGGTGGTCAGGGTCATCTCCGCCTCTTGGCAGCCATTGGCCTTGGATAAGTAACAAGACCACAGTTCCTTCGTCTATAGAATGGGACAATTTGGCCCTCAGGGTGTATTTAACCCCAGGCTCCCTTCAGGAGGGTCCTCAGCTGGTCCATGGCCAGTCCTGGCTAAACTGCATGTATATTTGACTTTGGATATGAGTGTTTCTGCTCACCCTCTGTTGCCCATGTTCTCACTTTTGGGACATGGGGACTGAGCAAGTAGCTGAGGCTGGAAGTCACTTGAGGAAGGGGCTGACAAGAAGGAGCTGTGAGATGCTGAGGAGGATGGGGATCCTGGGTGCTGACGCTGGACCAAACGTCATCATCCCCGCCTGCGCACCTGGGTGCTGGCATAGCCCCTGGGGACTCCCACCCCTCAAGTTTTCCTCTCCTCTCATTTGCCAGGTGCCTCCCTTCTATCCAGTGGAGTGCTGGCGCTGGCTGTGCTGGCTTGTGAGAGCTAACCTCATTTTCAGGATGTTTTCAAGCTAGTTGTTAATCACAGCCTTTATAAAAAAAAAAAATAAATGTTTCAAATGTATGATTAAGTAAGTTATATTAAAACAAAGCTATTTACGATCTCAAAACTTATCACCTCTTAATTCTTTTACTGTGATTTACTGTTACTCTGTGCTCTTGAGTTTGCCTCCATGCCGTGTATTTTGGGGGGCCGTGGGGAGGCAGCACACATCCCTTCCCGATCCTGTCTTCAGTGATATCACGTGGGTTATGTGTTGCTCAACTGACTATGGAGAATATATTTATATCACAGAGATTACAGAGCATTTTGGGTCTGGGCTTGATTTATTGTTCTGTTGATTTTCTAGCCTTAAGAACGTGTTAGATTCAATGGTAATAATGCAAATTAGGCTTAAAAGTGTGTCTTGTTTATAGTCGACTCATTGTGACTAGCACAAAAAATGGAGGGAATATTCGTCCAGTATTTGAAGCCCATTGTTCAGTTCCGCGGGCGTTTGCTCGTGTCCCTGAAGGGGGCGCAGTGTCTTTATTGTTTTCCTTTCGTCTTCCCGGTTAATGTCAACAAAAATTGCAATCAGCATTCCTGCTAGACCTAAACTCTTTCTATGGTGTGATTAGTCATTTTTATTATCTAATTTTGTCAAATGATGGCTAAACCACAGTGATAGTTGATTGGATTGTTTTGAGACAGAGTCTTACTCTGTTGCCCCAGGCTAAAGTGCCCTGGCTTCAACCTAGCTCATAGAAACCTCAAACTCCTGCATCCTACTGCCTTAGCCTCCCAAGTAGCTGGAACTATAGGCACCCGCCACAAGGCCTGGCTGTTTTTCTAATATTAGTAGAGATGGGATCTTGCTTTTGTTCAAGCTAGTCTTGAACTCCTGAGCTCAAGCAATCTACCTGCTTCCGTCTCCCAGAGTTCTAGGATTATAGGCACGAGCCACCTCACCCAGCCTACAAGGAAGAGTTTATTATTTATAAATTGTGTACAATGAGTGCACCTTTTATCACAGTAAAATTTACACACACACACTTTTACCCCTGGAAAGCATTTGTTAAATATTTACCAGCTTCTATCTGTGCCTGTGACCCCTTCAAATCAGTTCTTTTTCTGTGGACCCATAAACCTTTCTCAATTTTCTTTTCCCCTCCTGTCAGCCTAGAAGAATTCTTTTCTAGTCTTACTGTGGATTCTTGTCTTTCTTCATCATGGTCAAAAACTTAGAGATCAGGTAGGGAATGTAAACGACTGAAGCCAGTTGTGGTAAGACTATAGGGAACAGTGGAGTCTGTGGAAATTGGCAAACACAGGTTCTCTCTAAAAATGAACAACTGACACTCAATTTCAGTTGGTAGCTTCCTTGTAGAGATGTGGACCTAATGTGGCCTGATCATCTGAATTTTCAAAAATAGCCAAAAATTCCAACTTCGGTGCAAATTTTCCTGATTTTTAAGTACTGGCAATTGCTGCTGCTGCTTTTTCTTCTTCTTTTTTTTTTTTTTTTTATTGTTGTTGCAGTTTGTCCGGAGCCACATTTGAACCCACCACCCTCCGTATACGGGACCAGCGCCCTACCTACTGAGCCACAGGCACCACCCCGTGGCAATTGCTTCTAAACTAAATAGCTTACAGCTAGATCCACACCTCTGTTCTTGAGTTTTTCCCTTTGAGACAATTTTTTATTCTGAATTTTTGAGGCTGTCAGATTGAAGAACCAAGACTTTTAAAAATCGATGCCAAGCAAACTGAACAGCCAAGAACTTGAACTGGGTGGGCGGGAGAGGGTGCTATTGAACTGAAAGGAAGTGGTACCTAGAGGGAATAAAAATAGTCCTTATCTCAAACACATTAGGGCAGCACAGTTAATGTGTGACTTGAGTAACTGCTCATCCATGTTATGGGTACAACATGACCTACTCTTTGGAGGTGACGCATGTCAATCACTTTAGATAGGGCCAGGCTCACAGTGGGTGCTGCTAAATGCCTGAGTAACTGAGCAGCCTCTGGGGACATCTGGCTGTGGGTGAGGACAATGAAGGCAAAAACCAGGTGACAACTGGGGATAGGGAGGCACCAAAGAAAACTAGGTATTGGGGGCACATACTAGGTGCTCAGGGGTCTTTAGCACCAGCCAGAACAGAGACGTGTTCTGTTCATTGATCTGCAGGGCAGGTGCTAGGAAATCCTTCTTCTCCCGCGTAATCCCCACATCACCAGCTAGGGAAGCAGCTTCCAAATCCCGGTCTCTTTTATTTCTGAGACAGAGTCTCACTATGTTGCCCTGGGTGGAGTGCCACTGCATCACATCTCATAGCAACCTCCAACTCCTGGGCTCAAGTGATCCTCTCATTTCAGTTTTCCAAGTAGCTAGGACTACAGGCACCCACCACAACACCCAGCTAGTTTTTTGTTTGTTTATTTGTTTTTTAGAGACAGGGTCTTGCTCTTACTCAGGTTAATCTCAAACTCCTGAGCTCAAGCAATCCACTCACCTCAGCCTCCTAGAGTGCTAGGATTACAGATATGAGCCACCACACATGTGACCCCAAACCCCAGTCTTCATGCATGCACAGCCTGTGGGTAACGTGTTGCCCATCACTTAGCATCTTTGATTATCCGCCAAACAGTGCTACGTGGATTGCTTAACTGAAAGCTTTTCTTTAAACTGATTTGCTTTCCCACCTAAGTGTAAAAGGAAACTATATTAGTTTATTTTTCCCTCAGATGCATATTTATTGTCTGTTATGTGCTAGGCGCCATTCTAGACCCTAAGGACACAGCAGTGAAGAGGACAAGATCCCTGTCCTCATGGAGCTGACATTTTAGCAGGGAAGGTCAATTTAAAACAAGAAAGAAGACTGGGTTCAGGAGCTCACACCTGAAATCCCAGCACTCCGGGAGGCCAAGGAGGGTGGATTGACTGAGCTCACAGGTTCAAGACCAGCCTGAGCCAGAGTGAGACCTCATCTCTAAAAATAGCTGAGTATTGTAGCAGGGGCCTGTAATCCCAGCTACTTGGGAGGCTGAAGCAAGAGGATCACTTGAGCCCAAGAGTTTGAGGTTGCTGTGAGCTATGATGCCACGGTACTCTACCAAGGGCTACAAAATGAGACTCTGTCTTAAAATAAGAAGGCCAATGTGGTAACTAACGCCTGTAATCCTAATACTCTAGGAGCCCAAAGCAGGTGGATTGCTTGAGCTCAGAAGTTCAAGACCAGCCTGAGCAAGAGCAAGACCCCCATTTCTCCTAAAAACAGAGAAAATTTAGACAGGCATTATGCTGGGTGCCTTTAGTCCCTGTTACTCAGGAGGCTGAGACAGGAGGGTCACTGGAGCCCAGCAGTCTGAGGTTGCTGTGAGCTTGGCTGATGCCACAACACTGTAGCCTGGGGCAACAAAGGGAGACTCTATTGCAAATAAAAAAGAGAAAGAGAAAGAAACAAGAAAGACACGGGGAGGAGGGGAGGGCAGAAAAAAGGAAAAAAAAGAAAGAAGGAAGGGGGCGGTGCCTGTGGCTCAAAGGAGTAGTGTGTTGGCCCCATATGCCAGAGGCGGCAGGTTCAAACCCAGCCCTGGCCCAAAACTGCAAAAGATAAATAAATAAATTTCTTTTAAATAAAAAAAAAAAGAAGAAGAAGGAAGGAAGGAAGGATGGATAGAAAGAAGGGTAAAGAGCAAGTGAGGAAGGGAGGGAAGGAAAAGTAGGTAGAACCTCTTTGAGGTGGTGGCATCTGAGCAGAGACCTGCATGAAGGTTTAGAGTGAGCCAGGAGAAGATCTGGAGGAAGAGCGTCCCAGGCAGATGGTACAGCATGTGCAAAGGCCCTGGGGTGAGACTGGGCTCTGCATATTGGGGGAACGTCAAGTAGATGTGCAGAGTGATGGAAAAAGAGGCCGAGGTGGGTAGGGGTCTGACTATGAAGAATCTTCCAGGCCACAGAAAGCACTCCTCTAGGAAGGAGTGAAGGAGCCAGGCAGGGGTGGCTTCCTTCAGGAGAGGACAGGGCTGTGTAGACACAGTTACTTCCTTTTTGCTGCCTCTGAAGGGCTGGCCGTCCAGGGGAAAGCAAAGGGGCAAGAGAAGGGACAAGATGTGAAACCCAACACTGCCCACACCAGAGGCTGTAATAACCAAGCCCCCAGCCCTTGACCCCCTCCCTAAGGCTAGTGGGGAACAAGACCCCTACTCTTGAAAAGGAAGCCTTTCCTAAGTTTTAGTTCCAGCCCTCTCAAGGGTAGAGAAACAGCCTGAAATTAAGGAAGTATGCAGGGAGGGGTTGATTCCAAATAAAGCCCCAGGCGAAGAGGTCCCAAGTTGTTCTCGGAAATTTACCCAACACTTGTCTTGTACCCCTGAACTATGAACTAATGTACCCTAAGTAAACATGTATTTTTACTCTGAATTGTGTAAACACCTATGACACACCCCATCTTATGATCATAAAGTAATGTACTTGTGATATATCTTGTGATTATGAGCCAATGTGTACCCCCACCTTGTGACCCCCTGCTTTAACCGCTGTGATTGGCTTCTGTATTGCGCTAGCTTGCACGGTATAAAAGAGCCCTTCACCTGCCACTCGGGGCTGCTGCTCGCCCTTATAGTGTCTCAGCCCGTCTGCAGGTGTCCAAATTATCAATAAATTTCTATTACCTAATTATACCTGAAGTGGGGTCCATCCTTCTCTCAGCTGCCAGGATTACAACAAGGCCATCAACGTTTTGAGGGGGAATCTCTGTCCTTGCCTTGCAGAATGGGCAAGCTGAGACCGATGGAGCTGATAGACTGAGCAACCCTCTCAGCTCCTGTCAGCTGCTCCAGTGACCTAACATTCTTGTTCTGCTGAATCACTGGGCTTCTGATGAATAAAGCTTGTTTGGACCTAAACCCTGCCTCTGCATATTGGGTGACCTGGCCTCTCCTAGTTCCTGACTGTGCAATCTCCAGGGGCCTATGTCCCATTTCACCTTGTATGCTCTGAACAAGTTCAACCTCAAACACCTGTCACTTTCAGGGCTTTATCTCCACCATCCCACTTCCTGGTGACCTTGTCCTAATCTTCCCCCTCATACCCCAATGCTTCCCCATGGCAACAATTCTCTGAGCTCACCGAGAGCTCACCGAGAACTTTGACCTCTAAATACCAACCCCTGATTGCACGAATCTCTTCCTGCCTTTGCTGTCCTTCTCATCCATCCTGGGTGCCACATCCCCACTTTGTAATCCATCCCTTGCAAACACCCTCTGGTACACTTGGAAATGCTAATCTGGGATTAATTTACACACCTGTTTTCTCTGTGCTTGCAGGTGGGCTGTGAGGGTATAGGTGGCGAGCCATGCAACCTGACAAACAGGTTCCACTTGAAATCCATGAGTTCAAACCTCAGACTCATCCTCCATACCCTCCCAGGTGGCGCACTTCCCTGCTCCCTGACTCAGCAATTTGATAAGGTCTTCTTGGTGGAAACTTCTCCTGTCTCTTTCATCTCCCTCACTCTTAGCTGCTAACCTTGTCTCGTAGTTCACTGAATGGACAGCAGTTTTTGAAAGAGGGACAGAGCCTTCCCCCTGCTATCTGTTATCTCTTGAAATACAGCAATACAGCCCCTGATGTTTAGCCTGCAATGTGGCTGCACAGACTAAACACTACATTTCCCAGACTCCTTTGCAGCCTGGCATGGCCACGTGACCAAGATCAGCCTGATATGAGTGAGCAAAAGTGATATGTTCAACGTCCAGGCAAGCCTTATGGCAGAGAAAACTGATTGTCCCTCCAAATTCACTTTCTCTTGTTTCCTTTTAGTAATAGAAATCCCTTTGTTTTAGCTGAATATGTGGCCGTCCAGCTAAAGATGATATCCCTAGCTTCCCTTGTAGTAGGAGGGCCATGTGACTAAGTTCTGGCCAATGAGATGTGAGCAGTAGCAGTGTGCATCTTCTGGGACATTCATTCCCTAAAAAGGAAGCTGTTTTCACTAGACAAATGTGGGTCATAATGAGTACGAGGTGATCAACTTTCACCATGCAAAGAGGAGGGTGAAACAAGATGAAGGTGCCACGGATAACTTTGTGAACTAATCCCCTGCTGGCCTGTTAAAATGCCCAGTACTAGGCTGTTAACGTGAAAGAGGAACAGATTTCTATCTTACCTGAGCCACCTTATTTTAGCATCCCTTTTGTTACAGCATCTTAACCATAACCTTGGGTGGAATGGAAGTGTCCTTCTCCTTCTCCCATTCTGGTTGCCTGAAATAAGCACGTGTTAGGAAACCATCTTGGACTATTCAGAGGGTGTCAACATTCTAGGGATCATGGGGCATCAAGCTATAAAGAGCCTGGATCCCTGCTGACTTTATGGAGCAGAGTGACTGCAGCAGTCTGGAGTATTACATGAAAGAGAAATACTTTCTATCTTGTTTAAGCCATTGTTACTCTCTGTGTCTGTTACTGTTACCCTAAAGAGGGCCACTACCAAAATTACAGATGTGTCCATTATGTCTGCCTTATCCTCCATCCTCCTACCATAATACAATCCCCACCCATGGACTGTAGGAGAGACATCGTCCCTACATTATACCTTGGTGAGCCTCTCTACCTCCTAAATCATCAGCCTCATTTTCTGTTGGGCCAGTTTGAGTCCCTTGTGAATTTTCTTTATGGCACTTACTTTGGTGTTTATTTTATTTGAGTGCCTGTGTACTAGGATTTGAACTAAATTCCTCTATCTCTCTTCAAGATGTCACTTTCTAAAATCATACATGACAGAAATTCGATCCAAGTAGTTATAAGCAAAAGGGAAATTGACTGGCTCACATAGAGTCCTGTGGTGGACTTCAGGCATAGCTGGATCTAGTGGTTCAAGTAATGTCACCAGAAATCTGATTCTTTCCATGTGTTGCCTCTTCTTTTTACTATGGTGCCTTTTTTTTGTGAGGTGGGCTCTTCTTATAGGTGGCAAAGATGTGCCTCAGTAGCTTTAGGCTGATACCTTACTAGCTTAGCAGCCCCAAGAGAAGGAGACTCAAGGGGCTGACTTATATTCTTTCAGATTGAGTCAAGTGCCATCTCTGAACCCATCAATGTGACTCTGCTTGACCAGGTTTTGGTCACATATAATATCTCAGAACACATATTGAGGATCACCTTCCAATGTGCCCTGGTCCTCCTGGGCTGGTTGGCTTCCAATGCTACCTCCACATCCACTTGGTGGCTGGTGGTCCCCTGACCTTTGCTCCCAAAGAGAAAGATCAGAAAAAGACACTGCTTCTTGAGCACTTCATCCATACCCTGCCCTCCCAGGATGGGCCCTGAGAGAGGTGGAACCCAGGCTGGAGAGAACTCAAAGGAGATGCCAGGGAGAAGTTAGCAGAGGCTATTGGGGCCAGGCTTCCCAGCCCACCCAAGGGCTGGCCCAAGCTTCTGCTCTGTCCCAGGGCCAGCTTTGGGTTCTCTATTTGTTCATTTCACTTTTCAGAGCAAATATTTTTTCATCTGTGGCCTAGGAGGAGGATGGAATTGTGATGGTGGTGGCCAGGGAACCCAAGATTCTCAAAGATACCCTCTGAAGATATTTCCAGACTCTGACATGCTGGGTCCCACCCAGGACAGAAAATAATTTATCATGGATGGTTTGGCAGGTGGGTTTGAAGGTTTTCCTCCCTGTGAAACTACGTAGTAGAAAAGCTGACATTCTGCTTTTAATTGATTCCTACAAGATGAGGAAAATTCCCAAGTAGATTGTTATCTTGAAAGCATCCTATTCTGAATGAGATTAAATAACCTGAATAATATTCAGTTCTCAAAAATTGTTCTGTCTAACATTATGAATGGTGGCACATCAAAATAGAATATCATTTCAAAATTGGAATATACTCTTATTCAGCTTTGCTTTGTATTAGAATTGCACTAATAAAAAAAATTGTACCCTCAATGATTCTCCAGCAATTAAAAAAAAATTGCACTACAGTTAAAACATTTGTTGACTGAAGTTTGGGCCTTCTGAAATTAATTAACATCCTCTCTCAATAGTCATATGAGCTTTTACTTTTGTAAAATATTTGCGTCTTTAACAATCGTTTTTGCACTAAATCAACAGCTTTCTCAATCTGTGTGTGTGTTTGTGTTTCCACTGAATTTGGCATCATGGCAAAGTTGCTAAATTCTTCCAGATCTGGGGTCAGATGCCATCCCAACGTTTCTGGCTTGACAGGTTGGGTTAGTGGTTACTGAGAAATAATCCCCAAAGCTCTCTCTGTAGCAAAGTATTCTTCCATTAATAAATACTGCATGTGCCTTTAAGCTGACTATTAGAATTTCAAAATCTAAAGCAATAAGGAGAGTTTTTTTAAAAAAACCTCCAAGTTACATCTCAAAGCTGAATAACATGCCAATTTTCGGCCTGAATATTGAGACATCTAAGCCAGGGCCTCAGAGTAAGAAACTTGGAATAGACCTGAACTTGACCTGCAGCCTGAAGCTGGGCTGTTCCAGCCAACTCATATCTGCAAACAAGAAAGAAATGCTAATGAAGGGCCTGGGGTTGTTTGTTACGCAGCAGATGCTGACTAACAGGAATCTAAGCAGGCAGGAAGTGTCTGTCTCACTCATGGAGGACACCCTTGCCATGCCTGAAAACCCCAACTTAGAAAATAATAATAGCAATCTGGTTTTTGTTTCCACAAAAGAAAAATATTGGGAAACATAGGCAAAAAAAAAATCAACTATGCCCTCCCACTCAGATAGAATCATTAAGAACATTTGGTGTGTACCCATCTAACTTCTTACCTCTGACAACAGAGCAAGTTACAAGATAGCTCAGGGGCAACCACATCCTTCCTGTTGTTCAGATCAAAAGCTTTGGCAGATCCCTTGCTCCTCTTTTCCTCTTTCACATTTAAGCTGTCAGCAAATCTTGGAGGCTCTGTGACTACCTCCTGCATCATCATCACTCCGTCCTCCAGTCTCTCACCTGGCTTGGGGTTGCAACAGCTTCCTAACAGGTGTCTTTCTGTCTTTGCCCCCAGCTGTCCTCAGCATGCGTAGAAAATTGAATTATGGGCCTGACAAGTCAACACGGGGCCAGTGGGATCAGGGTGTATTCATTTTCTTTCTCTCTCCCCATCATTCTGTGCTTTTCTGATTTCTCTGTGTGAACATTTTCCCCCTGGGATTTGGCTCCACGTCATTGCTAAATCCTTCCAGATTTCAGGTCCCATGCCATCCTAAATCTCTGGCTTTGACAGGTTGAGTCAGTGGTTACTGAGATGTGACCCAGGAAGCTTTCTTTGGGGCCGTCTGTCAATCAGATGTCAGCTTGTGAGGTGGGAGAACTTGGCAGCTACGCTGCACTTGGTTGCCAAAGCCTGTTGCCTTCTCTTTGAATTGTACTGGAGCTGTGCGGGGCACTAAAGGAGTTCTCACTGCATCCTCGAAAGTTTAAACGCAATTAGGTAGCTCTTGGAAGGAGATGTACAATTTTTGTGTTACATCAACTCTCCATTGTTTTATTTATTTTTTATTTTATTTGAGGCAGGTTTCACTATGTCACCCTCAGTAGAGTGCCATGGTGTCACAGCTCACAGCAATATCCTTGAGGATATTCTTGCTGAGGACCCAGCCCATCTCCTGCCTGACCAGTGAGAACATACCAGCCCCCTCTCCCTTCCCGGCTACAGTGATGGGTTCAGGAATAGTATTGGATCTTGGGAAAGGTTTTCGAATCTCATTAAAAAACTGTTTTTCTTGGGTTGCTGGGAGAATAGGAGGTAAGAAGCCCAGAGCTAACATTTACCATCATGCTCATGGTGGTTGAGGATTAGACCAGATGCCCTGTCTTCAGTGAGTGCTCAGCGGTACAGTTGACCTTTGAAGAACATGGGCTTGAACTTGAGCAGATCCACTTATAAGAGATTTCCTTCTGCCTCTGCTGTCCCTGAGACAGTGAGTCCAACCCTCCTCCTTCCTTCCTAAGACAGGGGAAGAGCTTTATGATGATCCACTTTCACTTAGTGAGGAGTAAATGCATTTCTGTTCATTTCTGTTCCTTGTGCTTTTCTTTTCTTTCTTTCTTTCTTTCTTTCTTTCTTTTTTTTTTTTTTTTTGAGGCAGAGCCTCAAGCTGTCCCCCTGGGTAGAGTGCTGTGACTTCACAGCTCACAGCAACCTCCAACTCCTGGGCTCAAGTGAGTCTCCTGCCTCTGCCTCCCAAGTAGCTGGGACCACAGGTGCCTGCCACAACGCCCGGCTGTTTTTTGGTTGCAGCATCATTGTTATTTGGCGGCCTGGGCTGGATTTGAACCTGCCACCTTAGGTGTATGTGGCTGGCGTCTTAGCCACTTGAGCCACAGGCACCAAGCCAGTGCTTTTCTTAATAACACTTTCTTTAGCTTACTTTATTGTAAGAATACAGAATATAACACATAACATACAAAAGCTGTGTTAATTGACTACTTAGGTTACTGGTAAGACTTCCAATCAACAGTAAGGTATTAGTGTTTAAGTTATGGAAAGTCAGAACCTATACATGGATTTTTAACTGTGTGGGAGGTCAGCACCCCTAGCCCCAATGTTCTTCAAGAGTCATCTATAGTTTATTGAGTAAAGGAACATCTGACAATGCAACTAGTGCCCAAGTCCAAGAACGTATCCCACAGATGTATCTGCATGTAGACCTATATCAGGGCCACAGAGCAAGGTTGGGCAGGTTGCGCACTGCTCAACATTAGGGAGCACCATTTACATCATAGGAAATGGAGTGGGAGGGAGATAATTTTTCACCATAGACCTTTGTGTACTTGTAAATTTTTTTTTACTATGGACATGTATAACTTCTTCCAAACAAAAAGTTGCTATCAAAATAGTCTTTGCCATTAAATTTCTTTATACATTGCTTAGCATGTCAGCATTCAATAACTATCAGCAGCCATTATTATCATTGCTATTTTTAAAGACGACGTTGTAAAACCCTACCATGTTATTACACCATATGGACACACGAGGGCGCGCACCAGCCATCTATTAAAGAAACATTTTCATAGCCTCAGCTCTTAAAGGCTGTGATTTTTGAGTGTACAGGGATAGGGAGATGAGGAAAAATCTTGGGGGTGCCAGGTAGGTGATAAGGGTGAGTGTTAGCTCCATCAGGGTCTGCCTTGTCAACAAAATACCTTATATCCTGAGTGCTTTCCAAGTGGAATCAAGGTGGGAGCCCACTCTGTGGGGTTCTGGAGGGAGAGAGCTGGGGGGCAGGGCACAAGGAGCTCCTGCAACACGGGGACCTGTATTCTCATCTCTGCAGCAGAGACAAAGCCACCTTGAAGGGCTATTGTGAGATTAAGCAGGGTCTCTCCAAGATCCAGGGAAACCCAAACAGTTCTCTCTCTCTCTCTCTCTCTCCCCCACACACACACACAGAGCAAACTAGCAATGATAGTAGGATTTATTTTAAAATAGTAACTTTTCTGATCTGACAGTAGGACCTAAGTTTAACGATTTTTTTTTCCTGATCTCTGCTGCTGTCACTGCTGGGATTGCTTCTCTGTGACTTGCGTATAACCTTATTTGAACACATCAGAGCATGCATAGAGGCCTGTGGCAGACAGATTGCTTGTCCACTGGAAAACCTTCTTCCCTCTTCTTGGCTAACAGAACTCCCACTTTGTTCCCATCTACAGCAGATGGCAATATGCTCAGTGAAGAGATACTCCCGCCCCAGCCTCAGGGGATCAATTGTGACTGTTCTAAGTCAGTCTCTTTTGCCAGCAATTGGCTTATAGGTGGGCATATGCTCATGTTCTGGCCACTGGGACATAAGTGGATTGTCTCCTGGGAGTTTCTGAAAGTGATTGTTTTATGTGAGAAGATAGAGCAGTGGTTCTCAACCTTCCTAATGCTGCGATAAATGTATTTTCATTGTTACAAAAGGGTCACGACCCGCAGGTTGAGAACCACTGAGATAGAGATACTTAAGGCATTTCTCTTCTGTTTCCCTTATCTTTGGATGTTGGCAGAATGTCTGGAGCTGCAGCAGCCATATTGTGACACAAGGGAAAGACCAGGAGAAATGCAGAGGCTCCCATCTTCATGCCTGACATAACTGAACTGCTGAATTAACCAGATCTGATGGTTAATGCCATTAACCCTGGAACCATCTAATTCAGGACTTTTTATTGCAGAATATACTTTCTAGAAAACTAATAGTTTAAGCTTCTTTTAGATGATATGTAACTTGCATTCAGAACCACATATGATGGTACAAGGCCCATTATGAACAACACAGGGCTCATGCCAAATGCCCTCTTGGCCAGAACACAAGAATCTGCACTTCTAACAAGCTCAGGGGACCCCCATCTGTAATAATTTTGGATTTGGCTGTGTCTTAGAGCAGAAGGTTGTAGATGGGGCAAAGCTCAGAGTCAGATTTGCGTTCAGTCTCATCACCCACTGACTGGGTGACCTTGGACAAATGAGCTAATCTCCTTGAACATCAGCGTCTTTATTTATAAATCGGGGATGATAATTGATCTCTTGTTTTTCTCTTCAAACCTGTTTCTCCCTCACCCTTCCTCATCTTTGTGAACGTCAGCTCCATTTTTCCAGAACTTAAGCACCAAGCACTTGAGCCTTCTTTGTGAGGTCTCATTCATGCACACCCCACATTCGATCTGTCTCAAAAGCCTGTTAGTTCTATCTTCAAAATGCACCCAGAGTCTCATCACTTCTCCTCACCTCCATCACGACCACCTGGGCTGAGACAATTGCCCCCTGACTGGTCCCTGCCTCCACTCTCACCCTTGGCACTCTGGGCTTCACACACAGCACTAGATTACCTGGGAAAATAAATACATGCACCATGACCCTCTTCTGCTCAGCTACCCCTCACTCAGAGGAAGAGCCAAAATCCCACAGTGGCCTTCAAGGCTCTGGGACATCTGACTCCCTACACCCTCTCGCCTCTTCTCAGGTCCTGCATCCCGCTCTCCTCCGGCCACCACAGCTTTATTGTTCCTTAAACTCCTGCCTCCCACCTGGAACAGTCTTCCCCAGACAACCACGGGGCTCCTTCGGTCATCCCCTTCTGGACTCTGCTCAAACGTCACCTCTTCAGTGAGGCCCACCCTGATTGCTCACCTAGATTTCCACCCTGTGCCCTTTATTCTTCTCCATATCCCACCTCCCTGCGTGTACATTTGTGTGCCTATTTGTCTCAATAATAGAACGTAATATCTGCCAGTGGGACCCACATTTTATAAAATTCTTTTTAATTTACATACATTTACTTTGGGGGGTACAGTTCTGTGAGTTTGGGTAAAGGTATGGAGTCATGTAACCACCACCACCAAGACATAGTTCCATCATCTCAAGAACACCTTGGAGCTGTCCCCGAGTAGTTAGTCCCTCCTCCCACCCCACCCATTGGCCATCTGGGTCTGTTCTCGCCCCTTTTCTAGAATGTCATATAAATGCACCATACAGGGGGCAGCCTTCTGAGCCAGGATTCTTTCTCCCCCATGATGCTTTGGGATTCATCCATGGTTGCATCTACCAGCTGTTTGTTCCTCATCATTGCTGACTCGAAGTCCATTGTGTGCATGTACCACTGTCTATCCATTCCCCAGGTGATGGGTGTTTCCAGTTTGGGGTGATTCTGAAGAAGCTGCTATATCCCTGCCTGTGCCAACCTTTGCATGGACATAGGTTTTTATTCCTCTGGGTTACACACCAGGAGTGGGATTGTGCAATCTTATGATTAGTGTGTGTTTAACTCCATAAGAAACGGCCACACTGTTTTCCAGAGCGGTTACACCAGCGATTTAGGTGACTTACAGTTTTGAAACCCTAGGCCTGTTTTTTTCCTCTCCATTGAATCTGTAAAACACTAAACACAGAACCTGGTGGGTGCTCAGCAAATACACAAATAGTAGGTGTTAAAAAATCTTTGCTGAATCGGGTGGCACCTGTGGCTCAAAGGAGCAGGGTGCCAGCCCCATATACCAGAGGTGGCAGGTTCAAACCCACCCCCCGCCAAAAACTGCAAAAAAAAAAATCTTTGCTGAATGAATACGTGGATAACTAAAGGCTGTCACACAGGGCAGTCAGGAGGACTTAATGGGGTAAACTTTGCAAAGCGCTTGGCACAGTGCCTGGGCCTGAAGAAATGCACAGGACATACCTGATGGTGGGCACAGGGCAGCAGAGAGGGTGCCTAGTGAGGACCCACCTCTGTGCTGAGCTCTGACTCCCTGGGGTAGGAAGATGTCTTCCCAAGATTCGGGGAGGTAAGAATCCTCCCTGTTCCAGAGAACCCCAATCCTGCAAGAGCTTGCTAGGCCTCCCCTGGGTCCTACTCTGCCCCAACTCCAAGGCGCCCAGGAAGGCTTGGTTCCCACTGTGTTTTCATCCCCTCCCATTGGAGAAGGGAAGACCCACACAGGCGTCCATTATGGGCAAGAAGGAGCAGGTCTGTTTTGCTAGCTGGCCCTGTCCCCTCCAGTGGGGACACCAATGCCCCATGCTGCTGAGGTTTGTCCCACGTCAGCCAAGGTTTGGCCTCTCTCCTCCACCCCCACTGGAGAGGCCGTTTGCCAGAATCTTTTCATCACCTTTTCTTTTTCACAATAACTCTGACCCTTTTTGCTATTGTTTTTCTAGGTTAATTGAATACGTTCTCCTCCTCACAGGGGAGGCCTGCAGACAGGGCCAAGTACAACAGGCCCAGCATGAAGGGGCCCAATGGGGGCCCAGAAGGCCCAGCCTACCTCACAGCCGGGGCCTGCTCAGGCAGGGGCAGGAGGACATTCATGGGAGGTGGGGAAGGTGGGCTGCAGCCTGCCGTGTGGGAGCGCAGGTGGGGAGCGGGAGTCTCGGGCTCCTTCCCATCCCTTTTGCTCTTTTCTGTGTGTGTCATCAGAGCAGGTCACCACTCAGGTCCTCTTCAGTAATTCATCTTGGTATTTTCCGAGCACCTTCTAACAGCAGAGAACTGTAGTGGGCCGATGTGCTCTCATAGTTTAACGCTATTAAACTTCCTGCAACGCACGAGACAGGTCCACACGACAGAGAACGAGCCAAGCCAGAGTGTCAGTAGTGCTGAGGCTGAGAAAACCTCGCCTGTCACTGTCCCTTCTTACCGGATGAGGAGACTCAGGTCCAGAGAGGTAAGTAACACGTCCAGGGACACACAGCAGGGAGGGTCAGGGCTGGGATTTCCTCTCCGGCAGCTGCCTTCCTCAGAGGTGAGGGGACACAACTACCCGGTTGGGGACAGGACGCTAGGAGGTTGAGTTCTGTAAGCCTCCCACAGAAGATGAGGGAGCTGAGGGGGATTTAGAAAGACCCCCGGAGGCATGGGAGAGTCGGTCATGATTCCTCTTGTCATCCGCTCCTCCTGCTACAGGGAAAATCTGCTTCCAAACGTCAGGGAGAACTCGAGTCACCCCCACGGCCCCTCTTCGGGCAGATCCCAGGGCTGCATTGCAGTAGCAGAGAATGAACAGCAGAGGGCGCAAGAGTCCCTTTGTCGCTTTTCCACGTCCAGCTTTTTCATTATGAAGGGAATAGTTCTGAGAAAACTCTGAAAACACTAAAAAGCAGAACAAAGAAATGTACATTGCACAGAGCCCCACCTCCAGGGACCGCTAAACATTTAAATAGTGAGTACTTTGCCCCCATCCTTTCCCCAGGAAAAATGGTTTACATTTTTGGTTTAGTTCTGTTTCCCAGCGCAGGTGTAATCACGAGGTACACAGGACTTTGCAGCCTGGATTTTTCCACGTAACGGCTCTCAGAAACTCTTCTCATTGTCTGACGAGCTGGCATCCTTAGTCCCCGGTAGCAGCTGGGGGTGGGGGGCATCCATCCACTCAGCAGACGTGTTCTGAGCCCCCACTGTGTGCCTGGCTGTGAGGGCTGTAACCAGTGAGGAGGTCCTCCTTACCTGGGGGAGACGGACACACCCAGGGTCATTTCAGATCCCAGGCAGGAGGGGGGTGCAGGGTGCGGTGGCAACGCGCAGATGATGGGATGGGAGATCCTTGGGGTGGGTGTCCCTGGAGGGCCTCTTGGAGGAGGGGACATTCTAGCCAGGTCCTGCAGGATGACCAGGACTCTGGTGAAGTAAGAGCTATAAGAACACACCTCGCCTGTTTGAATGTCACACGGAAAAAAGAAAAGCGGATTTTGAAGACAGACCCCCCTGGGACTTGGGCGTGGATAGAGTGTGGAAAAAGAGAAGTGTCGGATGCCTTCCAGTCACCTGTCTGGGGCTTTGGGGGGAGGGCAGTGCCTCAAACATTGTGAGAGGAGGAAGGACGATACTCAGGCCTGTGGCCCTGCTCCAGCAGTGGGAGGAAGAAGCACCTTCTGCTTCCGTTTCACTAGTGAGGATAGAGACTCGACTTCATGCCGATAAAAATGGGAACCCCTTGCATTTCATTTTTAAAAATCACTATTGGCTCTTTCAGATGGCAAAAACAATTACTCGTCATTCCAGAAACATTTGTCAAAATATAGATAAGTCCAAATTGTTGTCCCTATGACCCTCTGGAGTGAGTCCTCCTTTATAGGGAGATGTCATCAATGTCTGCCTTTAGTCATTCATTTGACGGATGTTTTAAACACCTACTAAGTGCTAGTCAGTTTTTTAGATGCTAAAGATGTAGAACAAGGGTCGCGACCCCTTTTTAACAATGAAAATACCTTGCAGCATTAGGAAGGTTGAGAACCACTGATGTAGAAGAAAATAAAAAGACAAAAACTCCTGTCCTCACGGAGCTGACATTCGAGGGAAGGCCATAAGCAGAAGATCCCTGAGCGATCTAGTACAGTCCATTATAAGGTGGGACGTGCAGGTGAGGGAGCTAAGTGGGGCTTGGATTTTAAGTGAGGTGTTCTGGGAAGGTGTGCTGAGAGGTGCTGCTTGGTGTGTGGTTCTAAGACTGGCTTAGAACAAACTGACAGTGTGCTATAGGGAAACAGGAGACGCTGGGGTGGACCCAGAGATCTTGGAGTTGACAAGCCCTCTAGGGAGTCTGTCTGCAGAGATGCCCCAGTCCTCTGTACCTTTGACACGGTCTCCTCTGAGTGTCAGGGCCAGTAGCACTGATTCTTGAGTTTGTTGATCAGCAGAGACCCCTGGGCTCCTTCTCAAATGGTTCTAACTGTTTCTCCGGGTGCAGGAAAGTGGAATTGCAGCCCGGGAAACCCTGAGCATGCACCTTGTGTTGGGGTCCTCTGGAGTCCCGAGGTCCAGACTCAGTTCTGCACTCTCTAAAAGAGGGCTTATAAGTGCCAGACCTGGCAAGAAGCTCACAGCATCTGTCCTCAAGTCACTCTGGGAGGAATCTGGGCTCACAACTCAGTGGACTCCTCTGCTGAGTGGCTGTGTGACCAGGACAATCACGACATCCCTCTAAATCTTTGCTTCCTCCTCCTCCGAGAGAGTGTCTGCTCCCGCATGTTTTCACCGAGTGAATACGACATGCTTGGCACGTGTTAGGCACGAGGATAGAGCGGGGAGCAAGGCCCCTTCCTGGTGCAGGGGAGAACACAGGGTAAGCAGATGCATAAGGTTAACACCAGGTAAAGGCATACAGTGCCAGGAGGGGGCCGGGTGATCAGGTGATGTCAGGCAGGCAGGTGGGGAAGACTTCCCAGCGGAGGTGACGCGAGGGATAAGGTGGAGCTGGCCACAGAAGAGTTCTCTTTACCCATTTGAACCCCTCTACATGCTTCCTGCTTTTCTTGCCTTTTTTTTTTTTGAGACAGAGTCTCACTATGTCACCCTCAGTAGAGTGTCATGGTGTCACAGCTCACAGCAACCTCAAACTCTTGGGCTCAAGCAATTCTCTTGCCTCAGCCTCCCAAGTAGCTGGAAGTACAGGCACCCGCCACAATGCCCAGCTATTTTCTCATTTCAGTTGTCAGGGTTGTTTAGCTGGCCCGTACTAGGTTCGAACCTACCAGCCCCTGTGTATGTGGCCAGTGCCCCACCCACTGAGCTATGGGTGCCGCCCCTTCTTGCTTCTAACAGCACCTAACTGCCCTGTCTGTTGATTTCTTCTCTGTCTCCTTTCAGTGGCGTTTACACATGTCAGTGCCATGAGGACTATTTTGGTCACCCCTGAATGCTCAGAGCAGTGGCCTAATAAAGCTTTGCCCAAGTGAATGAATGTTGCACTCACAGAAAGTGCAGAAAGCTCTCAGCAGCAACTAGGGAATGGTGAGACAGGCAAGAGAGATAAACCGACTTGCCAGATGGATTCAGCAAGGGGAGATAAGGAGTTGCCCAACAATAGCAAGGACCTCACTGAAACCCAGTCCATGGACTTCAGAATCAGACTGGTTTGGCTTAAATGGAAGGTCCAGTATTGTATAAGCTGATGATCTTGGACAAGTCAACTCTCCTCTCTGAGCCTCAGTTTCTACATCTGGAAAATGGTACCTCTCAAGGTTGTTGAGAGGATTAATGAGACAACATCCATTAAGAGTCCTGAAGGTCAGAGGACAGAGAGGGATCAGGGTCACTGAGTTCCATCATTAAGATGACTCATTATAGTGCAGTAGGCTGGAAGGCAGATGAGGCCAACACAATATGCTAGTGGGAAAGGAAGGGACCAGGAGGAAGGGGTAGGAGTTGCCTCAGGGCCTTTGCACTTGCTGTACCCTCTCTCTGTTGCACTCTTCCCCTGGCTTCTTCTGGCCATTCAAGTCAAATGTATGTCACCTTCTTAGAGAGGTCTTCCTTGGTCACCCTACAAGCATGCCCTCCCCTACCTCCTGGCATCTTCTGGTTCCTCACTCTGATCATTTCCTTCCTTCCTTGTTTCTTTCCTTCCATTACCACCTGAAATTGAATTGTCAGTCTGTCTCACCTCCATCAGACAAATCCACCCAACCCAACCATGAGCTCCATGGGAATGGGGTCTCATCGCTTTTTTTTTTAATTAATTAATTTTTTTTTATTGAATGGTAACTATGTACATTAATGCACTTCTGGGGTACAGTGTGGGATTTTCACATGCAATCTGAAATACTTCCATCAAACTGGTCAACACAGCCTTCAGGTCATTTTCTCAGTTATTGTTTTAAACCGTTCACATTCTACTCTTAGAAAGATTCACTTGCACCCCTCTAAGATAAACCTCAGAAGTGATCCCTCCAAACCCCGTCGCGCCCCCCCTGGCCCCCGCCCGTCTCCCGCCGGCTCCCCATCATCCTAGGCGAGGTGGTTATAGGGTTGATTTAAAAGGTATAAAAAAGGGTCATAATA
>CAUYTI010026373.1:0-11967 GCA_963575145.1 Galago senegalensis
CCAGCTACTTGGGAGGCGGAGGCAAGAGACTCGCTTGAGCCCAGGAGTTGGAGGTTGCTGTGAGCTGTAATGCCACGGCACTCTACCCAGGGGGACAGCTTGTGGCTCTGTCTCAAAAAAAAAAAAAAAAAAAAAAAAAAAGAAGTAGCCTTCTGGAACTGGATATCACAAGGCTCCAGCTGCAGTGCCCAAGACTTGCAAGCCAACTGTGTCTTCTCCCTCTCTAGATTAATGCAGCTGTGTAGCCTCCAGGTAGGTCTCTGTATCAGTACAGAGGCCTGCTGCAATGGAGGTGCCCACCATTCCCGTTTCACTGGCTTCAGGGGAAGCATGAAGGCCCAGTGTTCTCTTCTGTATCGCTTCTCCATGGGTTGGCTTCCTCCCCAAGTAGCTCCGATCCCACTGTGCAGGTCCCCACACTTCTCTCTTCCTTACTTCTACCTTCTGGGGGTTGATTCCTAATGCTCTTTTTTAGATGACTGATTAGAAAGTGAATATCTATTGTGCCACTTTTCATCCTAGAGAGCTGCGTTGTGCAGGCTGCTTCTGGTGCGCCATCTTGGCCCCTCCTCTCATGGCTCACATGTAGGTCAATGGTTGACATTAGAAGGGTTTTAGTCTTCATTTAGAAGTTTGATAATTTTTGTGACCAGAGTTATGCCTTAGTAACTTAATTCAGTAAAATTGCGTTCTTATATGTCCTTTCACTTAATGGCCCAGCTTCTGAGAACCTACCAATGAAGTGAGGATTTACTGTACTTCAATGTGGTTCAGGTTACTTATCTGTAAAATGGGATAAAAATAACAACATGAACTTCACACACTTAGAGTGAAAAATAAATTAATTAAATTTTAGGAAATTATCTGGCACATTATAAAAATTTAGTAGATACTGAACTTTCTAATACTTGATCTATATGATATGACTTATACCTTCATTACTCAGTCAAAAATTGCTAAGTAAAATCAATATTCATCCTTTGTCATCTTTCATTGCCTTTGAACCACGTTAGACAATGTTGAACACTCTTTCCTCCTTGCAGAATTATCTTTTTCCCTCTGGCTTTCTTACAATAGCTCTGTCCCAGTTTCCTCCATCCCTCACTACCCCACTCTCTATGGGAGGCTCATGTATTTATGATGCTATATGGTTTATTTTAAAAATATATCTGTTTCTAAATGTTCTCCAACTTGTCTTATTTGTCACATTTCTTTTCTTCTTTTTTTATAGGTAACTATACATAGAGTATTCTATGACTTTATATGCAAACACAAATAGGCACAGGCTGCTGGGCCAGAAAATCCATCTTTGCATTTCTTTTATGCTCAGTTGTCATGGTCTACATGCTGAATATTCCCAAATCCTTATTCAGAATAGTTTTCTTACCTTTATAGCTATTTATCTATCTCCCTGGATGACTTTTAAGTTTAGATTTATATTAGCAAGTTAAGAAATGAGATAGTCACTTACCTTCATACTTAGTCACTTCTTTCAGTATTTTTCTTCTTGAAAAACAGCAGCATTATCTGACAGATTTCACCATCCAAAAAGCTAAAACTCATTCTTTCCTTGCATTTGAAACCTCAAATCCTAGACATTGCCTACCTCTGCTGACATTATTATTTCTTAAATGTATTTGTATTCATAAACATCTGTCCATCTGTATGACCAACTCCTGAGCACAGACCTGGCCTGTGCTGGTGTTGATGGCTGCAGAATACTCCCTAACTTGTCTTCTGAACTCAAGTCTTTCCATCTTCCTCCCTCTAACACAGCATTTAGCTAGAAAAGAAGTTTCATGTGTAAATCAAGTTAAATGTGCTTAAAATAGGATTCAAGCTCTCCAAAATTTTAAAAATAAAGTCCACAGCCCAACCCTTGATATAATTTATGATGCAAGCATACTTTGTGCTGTCATTTATACACACACACACACACACACACACGCACACCCCACAGGATATCATAAAAGTATATACACATTTTAAGGAAAATACTGTATTAAAATTCTAACATTCAGTATGTAGATAGCATTTGTTATCTTATATCTTCTATCACAACTGCAGAAGTCAAACATGCCTTGAATATTATAATTTTAGACAGTTTGTCTATTCTTAAAATGTGTATACATTTTGGGCAACGTCTAAGTCTCAAGGAGTAGGGCGCCTGCCCTATATACTGGGGGTGGTGGGTTCAAGCCTGGCCCCAACCAAAACTACAATTTAAAAGAAGTGTGTATACATTTTTTGACATCCTCTGTGTAGATAGATAAGTCGATTAATTGATTTGAATTTATGTTTATACCTTTTTTCATACATTATCCATTCAGTTCCCACATTGTGCCACTCTTATGTTTTTTTCCTCTTTTGCATTGATTTGAATTTTCCTGGCATAGCCTATCAAGTCCTAAGCAATATTAGATGGAGCCAAATTGTTTTATAGTTAGTCTCCAGTCTCATAATTTATAAAATATATTTGACCAGAAATCTTAACTCTGATATCAATCCCTTAGATGTCCCCCTATGTTTTCATACACCCCTGTGACAGTTCACAAATAGTTTTTCTACACTATTTCTTTTCACTTTAAATATTCTGTTTACCTCAGACATTGTAAATATTAAATATCCATACTTTTAGGATATTTAAGTTGATTATTCTAGGGCAGTAGAATGCTAGCATTGTGTTAGTTAAGTATCCCGCTACTTGAAATCTTCTGTAATAACAAATTCATTTTGTTGCTTATATTGTTTCCTGTAAATATGTTCTTATCATTAGCATACAATTATTTATATCTCTTTTATTCTAATCATTTAATCTCATTCATGTTTTTTTCCTCAGTGCTATTGAGACACAATTGGCATGTAATATAATCATGCATTGAAAGTGTGTATTTTGATAAGTTTTGGTAAATATCTGCATTAAATAAAACCATCACAATGTATGCAGATTCCCATCACGTCAAGAAAAGTTTGCTACCACACATAGTGCCCTTGTGTGGTCTAAGGGAAGTCATTGATCTGCTTTCTATAATAATACCTTTGCCTTTTCTAGAATTGTATGTAGGAGAAATTTTATAATATATAGTCTCTAGTGTCTGGTTTCCTTCATTTAGCATGATATTTTTGGAGAGCTGAACACATTGTTTCAAATATTAGCAGCTTGTTCTTTTTGTAGCTGATGTGATTCCTTTGATATGCTTTATTTAGCTTTTGCTTTATTTAACGGATGATACACATTTGGGTTGTTTCAAATTTTTGGCTATTACAATTAATGAAGCTATGAGTATTTGCATACAAGTCTTTGTGTGGACATACGTTTTAAATTTTTTACCAGTAATTACTTGGGAGTAGAGTAACTGAATTATATGATAAGTGTATGTTTTATTTATAAGAAAATGTCAAGCTGTTTTCATATGAGGCTACATGCTTTCTGCATTCCCGCAAGCAATACAGAACAGTTCCAGTTGTTCTATTACCTGACTATCACTTTAGGTTTTTAATAGATGTGCAGTGGTATCTGAATGTGTATTAATTTTTAATTCCCTGGTGATTTTTTCTTGGTGGCAATAGTTTTTGATGTGCTTATGGCCAGTTAAATTTCTGAATTTATCTAATTGGATCTTTCTCATTTTTATTAAGTCATTTGTCATTTCTGGAGTTTTATAATTATTAATTCTATAATTGAGCAGCATCAAATATGTTTGTAGCCTTTTCTTGTGTTCTTCATTTTACTTTTTCATGTTTATCATACTTTTCTTCAAACAGCCAAATGTTTGAATGTTGATGATGTCTTATTTATTATGTTTTTACTTTACACTTCAGTTGTTTTTTTGTTTTTTGGGTTATGTGAAAAATATTTGTCTGCTATAATGTTGTAAATATTTATTCCTATATTTCATTATAGAATTCTTATGGTTTTATATTTACTCTTATATGTGAGTTTTTGGTTAATTTCAAGACAACATGTGGGCATGGCTTGAATTAAGGATAAGTTTCATTTTTCTCATATAACATCCAAAAATTCCAGCAACATTTTTTTTACAAAACAATTTCATCCATTGAATTACTTCAGCACATTTGCTGAAGATCAATGGACCATTGAAGAGTGGCTCATTGAAGAGTGCGCCATTAATCTGTATTTCCTACATAGTATCATTAGGACAATACAATACTGTCTTTCTTTTTGACTGTAGATTAATAGTATTCATTCTCCACTCAGAGCATATTTACTCCTTAGGTGCCATGTCACAAGGTCTTGAGACATTTTTGGTTGTCACAACTAGAAAACAGGTACTGTCATCTGTGAGTAAAGGTTGGGGATACTAGAAACCCTTGCAGAATGCACAGATCATCTCCAAACAAAAATAATTATTTGTCCTTAAATGTATTTGGTATTAAGCTTGATAATCTCTGATTTACTATAAATCTTAAAATTGAACAATATATATCCTCCACTTCTCTTCTATTATTCCAAATTTGTATTTTTTACTGTAGGTTTGACTTTAGAAAACTTATTCTGTCAAATTTCAGGGAGTTATGCTTATGGGTGATATAATTTCTGTCAGTACTACTCAACTATGCTAATGTAGCAAATAGTACATAAATTAATGGGTACAATATATTGCCCACACCCCAAAAGTCATTTAAATAGCATAGACTCATCTGTACTTGATTCATGATTTGCCCATTTTTATTCCAAATTATTTGCGTATCCCTGTACATTTTAGATTATATTTGTAATTTTCTATTAAAAAGCCAGCTGCTCTTTTGATTGGAAGCATATTGATTCTATAAACCAGTTTGGGGAGAAATGATATCTTAAATATTAGTATGTTCCAACTTGTGACTTTATCATTCTAATTATTTAAGTCTTTTTGAATTCACAATGCTAACTCTAGTGTGTTAACCTCATATATATATTATTAAATGCTCCTTATTTTTCAGTTTTATGATTGCGATGGACTTTGCTGGCTACATTCTGAGCACCTGGGGGGGGGGGAATACTTTGCCATGAAATGGAGTCTGGATGGTCCACTATAGCATCCACCAGAGATCAAACAAACAAACCAAAAATCTCTGATACAGAATCTTCATATTCTACAAATAACTCCTGAATAGTTTTATCTTTAAAAGTACAGTCAAAAGTTAAATAGTATACATTACACATCATACCATCATTTCTGACAACAGTTATAGGTTCAAGGGGTTCCCCTCAACCTCCTTAGATTTGATAATTTGATAATTAACAGAACTTACTACAAGCTATAATATTCACATTATGGTTTATTGCAGGAAAAAAAATGCAGGTTAAAATTAGCTGAGGAAGAAAACACATAAGGCAGAGTCCAGGAAAAGTACCAAAGACAGAGTTTCTGCTTTATTTATTTATTTATTTTTCAGCTTTTGGCCAGGGCTAGGTTTGAACTCACCACCTCCAGTGTATGGGGCTGGCGCCCTACTCCTTTGAGCCATAGGCACCACCCCTGAGTTTCTACTTTTTCTCCTCATGGCAGTTACTTGCCCAGCACTGATGTATGACAATGCATGTGAAGTGTTGCCAACCAGGAAAGCTCACACAAACCTGGAGTACTTCCTTGGGCTTCATCTTGTAGGGAAGGCTGTCTGCCCACATCACTAATCTCTGTCCCCAGTCTCTCTGGAGATCAACTGATACTGTGTGGCCCCAGAGACTGACCCTAAATCACATTGTTACTGTCTGGTTGGCCAAAGGTCCCAAGAAAACAAAGCCACTCTTATCAGGCACAATGTTCCAAGGGGATAAGGATTGTCTCCCATGAGCCAAGGCTAAATGATAGACACATTTTTGGACTATGATACATTATTTAGTGTGCAGAGGGATAATTAATATTATGAATAGTAATAAGCCTTCAATAGAAGATAGACACAAGGCATTTTCCATTTTACTAGGAAATAATTATAAGTTCACTTAACAAAAATTTGATTCACTTGTTCAATTCCAAGGACCATATAGGTGCTACAGATATAGGGATGAACAAAATAAAATTTATCTGATGCTTCATTGAAATTAAGTTTTAATTATAATAGTAAATGAACAAATATGTTCAATAATCTTAAATAATTGGGGTGCCTTTTATTGAGAGACAATTCTGGACCCTGGAGATATGGCAGCAACAAACTGACAAAGCTCCTGACTTTGCTTATCTTCTTATGGAGAAGAAAAATAACATAGAATATAACATAATAAGGAACTGAAAGTCAACTATGGCATTGTCACAGCAGGATTAATGAATATCAGCTTGATGAGAGTAGAATATCCCACTGCAGATCCAAAGTTTATATGACGTTCCTGTTGAACTAAATGAAAGGAAAATGAGCATCCTTACAAAAAAGCTTCATCAGAAACCAACCTGGAATATTTGAGGAAGAACAAAACATGAAAGGAGCCAGAGGAAAGAAACTCTAATAGAAGGAGCTCAAAAGTAATGATGTATGAGCAGGTGATTCCCCGGAAGTCACAGTAGGTGTATTGCAAGGTCATTGGAGAGTTTAAAGCAAGGGAATGATATGATTGGATACAAACTTTAGAAGGATCACCCAGATTCCTGTGCAGAGAATGAACTATAACTAGGGAAGAGTAACAGAGAGTTCACTTAGGAAATTATTGTAGTATCCTAGGAAAAGCTGATAATAGCTTTGACTAAGGTAGTAGCAGGTATACAGATGTGGATATGAGATCTGTTTTGAAGCTAGAACCAACAGGATTTGCTCTTGTGTTAGATGCAGGGTATAAGAGAGTGAGTCAAAGCAATAGCATACTGACATATGTTAAATAAACAGCTCCCCAAAATATGTGTGTGTGTGAAATAATGGTAAGGAACAGTATCCAAATTATAATAAGACAGAAAATACATTTCATTTTGTATGCCATGTAATAATTCACCTGGGATGCTTTGCTGATTTAATACCCCAAAACCTTGCTTTTGTAGACAACCTACAATTCCATTCAACCATTTCAACCAAATGGAGTAGCATCACAGTCCACTAACTCTGATTCTATTAACTGCACTGTCACGAATGTTTAGTGTCACCTGATGTGTGATCTACTGTGAATTCTTGCTCTGAACATTAACTTACTGTTATTTTCTCACTCATTATTTTATGTTCATTAAACACTTTAGAGAGATCACAATAGTTTCATTATTTTAACTTTTTGTGTAACTTCAGATACATGAATGTGGTTTGATTTTACATTACTTAATGGTGGATTCTTTTAAAAGCAGCTAAAAAAATGCTTTAAAAATAACAATAATCTCTCATGAATCAGTGCCAGTCAATTTCATCACATCTGGATTCTAAGGTTCTGGCTTGAGTAATTCCATGCATGGTGGTGCCATTTCTTGATATCAGGAGTATAGTGAAGACACAAAATTGGTGGGAAGTGGGTATCAGAAACAGCTTTGAAGCATTGTGATTACAAATGTTTATTAAATGAAGCTACTCATTAACAGTTAACTATAAAATTTGGAATCAGGGGCAAGTAAAATTTAGGTGAAAATGGCACATAGAAGGTATTTAGAACCATCAATGCAGAGAGAATCACAAAAGAAATATAAATGGAGGGTGGCTCCTGTGCCTCAAGGTGTAGGGTGCTGGAGGTAGCGGGTTCGAATCCAGCCCCGGCCAAAAACTGCAACAACAACAAAAGAAGTATAAATAGAGAAGAAAAGAGACCTTAGGTCAAACCCTACAGTATTTCAAGAGACACCATAGAGATATATCCTTTAAAGGTACATGAGAAGGAATATTTATTTGAGAAAAAACAAACACTTGCAGAGTGTGATTTCCAGGAAGATAAGCAAACAGTGTCTCAAAAGGAGGACATGATCAGGTGAATAAAATCCAGGGAAGAGGACCGTACATGAGTACTAAGAACTGACCACTGGATGTGGTGACTTTGAGGATAATTAGTCCAATGTAGTGACAGGGCAAAAAAAAAAAAAAAAAAACCCTCCTGATTGCAATGTCATCATGGAAGGTAGAGATAATGAATAAAACAACCATTGTAGTAAATTTGTCATCAAGGGGATTGATTTAAAAAGATGTAGGCTAAGGAAAGATGTAAGAGCAAAAGAAGGAATTGTTTTAGGAAATAAAATCATATAATAAGTTTATACTGTTAACATGATAACATCTGACAATGATAATATTGTGGGTAGTATTAGGCTGCTCAGGCTGCCATAACAGAATACCAGGGACTGGGTGGCTCCAACAACAGAAATGGATCTTCCCACGGTTCTAATGCTTGGAAGTTCAAGATAAAGGTGCCAGCAGAGCCAGTTCCTGGCAAGATCTCTCTCCCTGGCATGCAAAAGGAGGGCTGTATTTTTTTCCTGTCTTCAAATGGCTTTCTCTCCTGTACAGAGAAAAGTATCTGTTTTTCCTCCTCTTCTAAGAATATTAGTCCTGTTGGATTAGTGCTTCACCATGATCCCTTCATAAAATCTTAATTACCCCTTCAAAGACATTATCTACATAGACACCCACAATGGGTGTCAGAGCTTCAACATATAAAGCTGTGAAGGACATGATTTTATCCACAAGATTGTATTTTTAATATTTTTTCAAATTCTTTTATCCTACATCTTAAAATAATAAGGGATGAATATTCTATATCCCATGCAAATAATATAGTATTAGATAGAATCTCTAAAACAAAAAATATTAGCGACCCTCTAGTTTGTGGTCAGCAAACTGCATCATGTGAATAAAATCCAAACTTATTTTGTAAATAAAGTGTTATTGGAGAACAGTACATGGATTTGGGTGTCATCTATGGCTCCTTTTGTGCTACAATAGAGATAAGTCGTTGCAGCAGCGACTATATTGTCCACAAATCTTAAGACATTTATTATCTGGCCCTATATAGAAATAGTTGGCAAACTTTTTAATTTAGCCCATATTACTCAACTTACAGAAATACAAACTGAAGTTTGGTCATGCTAATTAAACTTATTAAAGTTTATGGTAAACAGCTTCCAAGATGGCCTGAAAGGACTCTGACCTCCTGATATTCTTGATGCTGTATGTATCACAGGCTGCTCCTCCCATATTGAATCAGGATTGTCCTATGGGAACCATAGAGAATGGCAGAGGAGGGTGTGTGTGATTTCTGGGGTTGGCTTAAGGATGCTAATAGCAGAGCACTCAGAAACAACATGTGCCAATGGAGGCATGCAGCTATGTCAACAACCTTTCCAATACACAGTGCACCATTGTTTGTTCATTATCATGAAAACCCAACACTTATATCAGTCATTTTTTCATGATTTTTATAAAGATTTCAAATTGTATTAATACTGACCAACCAGTATTCATCTGGAGATAATTTTTTTACTCTGTGCATCCCTGTGGATATGGCAAAAAATCGATAAAGATCTTGCATTGACTATCATGTTTTCTCAGGCATTCAGCTGTGAACACTTCATACTATTTTTTTGATTCTTTGAAATATAATAATTATTGGGTTTTTGTACTAAATGATTAACGAAATGTTCTGAGAAGAACAGCTGAAAGACTCTAACGTTGATAATTTGTTATGAAAACTGGCTTTTATTTCTGATATGTTGACATGAAATCATATATTTTTGTATTCAAATTGTCTTCTCTCCATCGAAATTGCTGAGGCTTGAGTTCTTTTACATTTGAAATAGGTTCTACATTTTTTGTTTTCCAAATCAGAATCTGAGGTACTTGACAGCTTGTTTTTTTGTGATAAGTATTTTTAAAGCTACCTCTATATCCAAATTCTCCAACAAAGATTGAGGCTTTTGAACTCAACAACTCTTTGAATTTATCATACACCATATTTACATACACTCCCATAAGAATCCACTATTTGTACAAATTATTTCAGGCATACCTGTAAAACATATTAAGAAGGAAGCACATGGTGCTTATAGACTCAAATCACATAACAAAACAGTAACACGTATCTTCAAGGTTTTTTTACTTTTTTGAATTATTTGGGATTCGTTGAGGGTACAAAGAATTAGGTTATACTGATGGCATTTGTTAGATAACATCCTGCTTATCACTGTGTCATGCCCACAAGAGGCGTGCCATACACTGGTGATCACCTATCCCTCTCTCCTCTCTTCCTAATCTTTCATTCCTCTACCCCCATCTTGTATTAGGTAATCTATTCCCTTCATATTAGAATAGAGTACATTGGATTCTTGCTTCTCCATTCTTGTGATGCTTTACTAAGAAGAATGTGTTCCACCGCCATCTAGGTGAATACAAAAGATATAAACTCTCCATCTCTTTTTTGGATGAATAGTATTCCACAGTATACATATATCACAGCTTATTAATCCATTCCTGGGTTGGTGGGTATTTAGGTTGTTTTCACATTTTGGCAACAATAAATTGAGCTGTGATAAACAGTCTAATGCAAATGTTCTTATGATAAAAGGATTTTTTTTTCTTCTGGGTAGATGCCTCATAATGGGATTACAGGATCAAATCAGAGGTCTAATTTGAGTTCTCTGAGGGTTCTCCATACTTCCTTTCAAAAAAGTTGTATTAGTTTGCAACCACCAGCAGTGTAAAAGTGTTCTCTTCTCACCACATACATGCCAGCAGCTTCAGCTTTGAGACTGTGAGTGGGCCATTCGCACTTGGGTTAAGTGATATCTCAGGGCAGTTTTGATTTATAGTTCTCTGATGATTAAGTCTGATGAGCATTTTTTCATATGTTGACAGCCATTGTGAAAGTGCATGTGGGAGTACTTAAGGGAAGAGACATATTTTGATATACTTGCATTGCTAGTAATAATGATTTAATAAGATTAAAACTAACATTCAATATTAGTTATAGTAGGTTAGGAAAAAAAATGATTGCAGAGAATGGGCGAAGGAAAACAGAAACAGGAGAGAAGTGGATGCGGGAAATCCTAAACTTAGTGCCACACCTGCTGCCAGGGGCCTGGTGCCTTTAAAACTCAAGAAGCCTCTTTTTTTTTTTTCTATTACATAAAACCTGTGTACATTATTGCAATCATGGGGTACAGTGTGGTGTTTTCATATACAATTCGAAATACTCTCATCAAACTGGTTAACGTAGCCTTTATATCATTTTCTTAGTTATTAAGACATTCATACTCTGCTTTTAGAAAGATTCACTTGTACCCTTGTAAGATAAACCATAGAGGTGACCCCACTAATCACCCTCCCTCCACCCATCCACCCACCTCCGCTCCCCTCTCTCTCCCCCTCCCCATATTCTAAGGCTATAATTAGGTCATATCTTTCCTATGTAAGCTATACATTAGCTTCAAAATAGGGCTGTGTACATTGGATACTTTTTCTTCCATTTTTGAGATACTTTACTAAGAAGAACATTTTCCAGCTCCATCCATGTAAATATGAAGGAGATAAAGTCTCCATCTTTCTTTAGGGCTGTATAATATTCCATGGTGTACATATACCACAGTTTATTGATCCATTCATGGATTGGTGGGCACTTGGGCTTCTTCCATGACCTAGCAATTATGAATTGGGCTGCAATAAACATTCCAATACAAATATCTTTGTTGTAATGTGATTTTTAGACTTCTGGATATATACCTAATAAAAGAATTAATTGTAGGATCAAATGACAGGTCTATTTTAAGTTCTCTGAGTGTTCTCCAGATGTCTTTCCAAAAGGAACAAATTAGTCTGCATTCCCGCCAGCAGCCCCTCAGGCAATTGAAGCAACATCAAAAATATACTATTGGGACCTGATCAAACTAAAAAGCTTCTGCACAGACAAGAACTTAGTAAGTAAAGCAAGTAGACAGTCCTCAGAATGGGAAAAGATATTTGCAGGTTATGTCTCTGACAAAGATTTAATAACCAGAAATCCATAGAGAACTTAAATGTATTAGCAAGAGAAAAAAATAAGTGATTCCATCTCAGGGTGGGCAAGGGACTTGAAATTTC
>CAUYTI010026375.1:0-28965 GCA_963575145.1 Galago senegalensis
TCAGCTACTCTATGCCTATTAGTTGGAGAATTGAGATCATTTATACTCAGTGTTATTAGTGATAAGGATTTACTATTGCCATTTTGTACTTGTCCTCTGGTTGTTCTGAGACTCCTCTCTTCCTTTCTTCCTTTTTTACTCGCTTCTTTTTGTGGTTAAATGATCATCTCTGTTGGTATATTTTAATTTGTTGCTTTTTATTGTTAGTGAATTTATTATAGGTTTTGCCCTATGGTTTCTATGAAGCTTACAAAAAATATCTCATAGGCATAACACGTTATTTTAAAGAGATGGTGACTTATATCACAAATAAAAAAATAAAAACAAAGGCAAAAAAATTTTATACTTTCACTTCCCCCCTTCCACACATTTTGACTTTTAGTTTTTTCAGTTTACATATTTTTATATTACCTATCTCTTAACAGACTGCTAAAGCTGTTATTGATTTTTTTATATATTTGTCTTTTGGACTTCATAGTACAGTTATGAATAGATTGTATGCCAATGGTGTAGTAATAGTACATTCTGGTTTTGTTCAAGTAATTAATTTTACCAGTGTGTTTTATACCTTGAAAAGTTTTCTTTCACATGTTAATGTTTTTTCTTTCATATTGAAGAAATCCCACTAGCATTTCTTGCAAGATAAGTCTGGTGGTGATGCATTTTCTCAGCTTTTTTTTTTTTTTTAATATGAGAAAGACTCTCCATCTTTCATGTTTGAATGATAATTGTGCTGGATGACATCCTCTTGGCTGGAAGTTTTTTTCTTTAAGTACTTTGAAAATGTCACTCCATTCCCTCCTGGCCTGTATGATTTTCTTTGAGAAGTCTATTGCCAGATGAATTAGAGCTCCTTTATACTATGTCTCTCCTTTTTGCTTCCTTTTGCTTCTTTTCTCTCACTTCTTTTAGAATCTTCTCTTTGTCTTTGACCTTTGAGAGTTTGATTATATGCCATGGAGTGGTCTTATTTGTACTGAAGCTGTTTATTCTAAGACCTTCCTGTAACTGGGTACATATATCTTCTCAAGTTTTTGGAAATTTTCTATTATTACTTCTTTGAATAATTCTCCTACCCTTGCTCTTGGTCATCTCCTTCTTAAATGCCAATAATTCTTAGATTTGGTCTTTTGAGGCAATTTTCTATATTTTGTTGGCAGTCTTCATTCCTTTTATTTCTTTTTTTATTATTTCTCTCCTGACTTTGTATTTTAAATAGCTGTTCTTAGAACTCACTTATTCTTTCCTTTGCTTGGTTTATTCTGCTACTGAGAACTTCTGAAGAGTTCCTCAGGGCAGCAAATGTATTTCTTGGTCTAAGATTTCTGGGTTTAAAAAATTATTTCAATCTCTTTGTTTGACTTCTCTGGTAAATTTTGAATTGCTTTATTGTGTTATCTTGGTATTATGGAGTATCCTTGAAACTGCTATTTTGAATTCTTTGTCAGAGAGCTCATAAATTACCATTTCATTAGTATCAGTTATTGGATTTTTTATTTCCACCATGATTTGTGGAAATCATGGTTTTATGTTTACTGTTGTTTGTTGTAGGTATACGTTGATGGCTTTGCATTGAAGGAATATTATAGTTTTATTTATCCAGCTTGTTTTGGTTTTGTTTAATAAATTTTCTTAGTGAATCTTTACTATTAGGTCACTGAAACTAGGTCCGTTTCAGCTCTAGGTGGTACCTTAAACCCAGTTTCACCTCAACTCTAGTAAATGGTTGGAGGACTGTCTTTCTCAAATGGAGGAGGTCCCAAAGGGATTATCTTGGCAGTGTAGGAAGGCTGGCTAGGGGTTTATGCCCAAGGGACCTGAGGACTGTGCAGTGGTGCTGCTGAATAGCCATGCTAATTGGATGTCTCCTTTGGCCAAGTTACAGAACAGAGTTTCCAGGGCTAAGGATAATAGTCACACTGTTCCTCTTTGTTTCTGTCTGACCTCATGGATAATTCTGCTTTTAGGCAATAATAATGCTTCCTGTGGGTGAAGCTAAGGACAGGTTTTCAACCAGAGAACCTAAGAAGATAGGGAAGCTGCTTGAATTTTATTTTTTCCGGTGTAGAAACCATGAGTTGGGAAGAGATTTTCTGCATGGTTGGTACCAGGCAGAATTGGTGGGAAAAGCATGATGAATGCAGAAGATTCTCCTCTCTTCTGCTACAGTTTTGACACCTGTCTATGGCCCCAGAAAGTGTCTCATCCTCATACTTGAACTCTGGGTTGTTGCTAGTGAAAATCTCAGCATTATTTTTGGATTTGCTTTTCTGTGGTGTATGGTGAACAAACCCAGCTTATTTTCTAAACTGTCATTTTGGAACCAGAAGTTCATAAGTTCTGTAACCTATTTTTAAAACTTAATGACATGATAATTTTCCATGTCAGCACATACAGGTCTACTACATTCTTTTAATCATTGTCAAATAGAATTGTTTCACAGGAGCTAACTAGTGCAGGGCCTGGTAATGAGTCTAGATAGGTGTTTTTCAACCATTTTTATCTCACAGCACACTTGAATCTATAGTTAAACTTCCATGGCACACTTAAATTATGTTGATCAACACCTGTGGATTGTCTGAGTCTGGACAATACACACCAGTCTGGAGTATAGATGAGAGGTGTATCAGATGTAAATTGGTGATAGAGGCTAAGGCAGTGGACCCCCTAGCACACAGATTAAATGAGAAGAGAAGGCTTTGGTCCTGAGGGGTGAGGGATACTCTAGCACTTAAAGGCTGCCTGGAGGCAGAGGAAGGAGGCTGAGAAGAAACCAGAGAGAGGGAAAACCTGTAGACTATAAGCTTGCTGTGGTCAGGGACCAGGTTTGTTTTTGCTTATTATTTTATCTCAACAGCTTAGCAAATTTCCTGGAATATATAAATGCTTTTAATGAATAAATGAATGGAGTTAATAGGGTCATGTAAGCCAAAGTAGGAAAGATGTGGAAAAGACACATATTGAAAATTGGTCTTGAATTTAGTGAGGTATGAATCATTACAAACTTTAGCAGATGCAGCATTGCAGAGAGGGTGGGGTTAAAAATAGGTCGAAGTGGATTATACCAATTTATATCACCACCACCACCTGTATAAACTTCTGTTTCACTCACATTCTCACCAACATTAGGTATTACCAATCTTGCTGATTTGGAAGGCAAAAATATCTGTTATTTGACTTTGAATTTCTCCAGGCTTTGAGCATTTTTAGGTTGCTTTCTTTGGGGATGGTTAGGGTAAATTATTTACTTATGTATTTTGTTTGCTTTTCTATCCGAGTGGTTCCCTTCTCCTTCTTTAATTTTAAGAGCTTTATGTATATTAAGTAGTTTAACTCTTTGTTATTCAGGTGGTGATAAACATTTCCCTCTATTCTCATTTGTCAATTTAATTTGTTTATAGCATCTGTTATGGTGAAAATATTTTAATTTTTAAAATCAAATTTATTTCTCTAACTTTTAAAATGAGCAATGCATTCCATTCACATAACTCGAAAAAATAAAACAAACCCTCTAAAATCGCAGAGTGAAAAATCTTTGTGCCCATCTGTCCAGTTTCTGTGCTCCCCTCAGCCAACCATGACAGGTACTGTGATATGCCTTACATATTTTTTCAGAGTTTATGTTTGTGTACAGAAACAAATGCAAATATAGATGTCTATTTTTCCTCCTTTTATGTACATAAAAGTAGGAAATTATTCACATACTCTGTACCTTATTTTCTTCATTTGATAGTGTATCTTGGAGTTTTTTCATAAATGTATTAGTATGTTGTATACTTAATCATTTCTTTTAAAACTATAAAGTGCCTTGATAAGAAAGCATTTCAACTTTTTTTTTTTTTTTGCAGTTTTTGGCCAGGGCTGGGTTTGAACCCACCACCTCCAGCATATGGGGCCAGCACCCTACTCCTTTGACCCACACGTGCTGCCCTGTAAGAATTTCAACTTTTAAAATTGTAAAAATAATTTCTCATATTTCTTGTATTCTGATTTTTTTTTATTTTTATATACTTATTTATATACTTACTCAGTCTGGAAAGTATTTTTGTAAGGCTTGAATCTAACATTTTTTCCTTTTTAAATGGAGATCCAGTTGTCCCAACAGGGGTTATTGAATAATTCATCTTTTCTACATTGATTAGAAATGTCACTTTACCCTATAATAAATTCTTATAAATACTTATGGCTATTTCCAAAAGTCTATTCTATTTCACTGATTGATTAGTCTGAACCAGAATAGTACTGTATTATTTTTATTTCTCCAGCTCTATAATTTTTTTTTTTTATTGAATGGTAACTGTGTACATTAATGTACTTCTGGGGTACAGTGTGGTGTTTTCACACATAATCCGAAACACTTCCATCAAACTGGTCAACATAGCCTTCATGTCATTTTCTGTTTATTGCAGCCCAATTCATAATTGCCAGGTCATAGAAGAAGCCCAAGTGCCCATCGATCCACAAATGGATCAACAAACTGTGGTATATGTACACCATGGAATACTATGCAGCCATAAAGAAAGATGGAGACTTTACGTCCTTCATGTTCACATGGATGGAGCAGGAAAATTGTTCTTCTTAGCAAAGTATCACAGGAATGGAAGAAAAAGTATCCAATGTACACACCCCTATTATGAAATTAATTTAAACCTTTTATATGAAAGCTATAACCTAATAACAACCTAAGAATACAGGAAGTGGGGAGGGAAAGGGGAGGGGGAACAAGTGGAGGGAGGGGGATTGGAGGGTTCACTTCTGTGGTTTATCTTACAAGGGTACAAGTGAATCTTTCTATGAGTAGAATATAATGTATTTTGTTAACTGGTAAGGCAAATACTCTCTCTTCTTAATTATTTTCAAAAATTTCTTTATTATTTTCTTATCTTTTATTTATTAGGTGACTTATGACTAATTAGTCAAGTAAAAAAATATGGTTAAAATGTTGGTTGGCATTGCATTAAGTGCTAGAGAAACTTGTAGATAAATGACATTTCAAATGTTGGCTTTTCATTTCGAGAATAAAATTTCTTAATTAAACTCCTTGATGTCTTTCAGTTAAATTTTGTAATTTATTTTTCCTCTTTCACATCTTTTGTATTTCTTAGGTTAATTTCTAGGTTTTATGTATTTTTTTGTTGCTATTAGGAATGGTCACTCCCTCTTGCCTTTATATTATCTAATTGGTCATTTGTGGGAAAATGCTACTCATTTTATAAATTTATATATTTTTGTTTTAGCTTTTATCATAGGAAATTGCAAACATACACAGAACTAAAGGAATATATAATAAATCCCTGGCACCCAGCCCAACATCTGTCATGCTGCAGCCTATCTCATGCCATCTGTACCCTCTTGCATGTTCCCCACCAACTCTGGACTATTTTCAAGCAATTACCAGATATTGCATACAATTCTAAAAGACATGAACTCTTTCTTAAAAAGCATAACTACCATACCATTGTCACACCTAAATAATACTAATAATAATCCCTTAATATCATTAAATATCCAATAGTCACATTTCTCCAATTATTTTTAAATTATTTTGAAATAATTCCTTTGAATCAGGATGTAAATAAATTCCATTTGTTGTAATTATTTGATGTATCACAAATGTTTTTTAACCTATAGGTTCATCCTCACTTTTTTTGCTTCTTGTTGTTGAAGAATTCAGGACTTTTTTCCTCTAGAATTCCCGACATTCTGAAATTTTCTGTTTGAATCCAGTGGTGTCATTTAACTTGTTCCTCTGTTGCCTGTGTTCCTTCCAATCCTATTATCAAGGTCTGTCCAGTCATTTTGACTGATTGTGGGTTGTCCTTCTGTGGATTTACAGGAAGGGTGTGCAGGAATTCTGAGATCTTGTATGTCCATAAAGGTGTCTTTGCAGAATTCATGTTTGAAGGTCAGTTTTCCTGACAGTGATATCCTTAGCAATTGTAGGGCTCTTCTGTTCTCAAGGCTAACAGACACCCTATTGCCTTCCTCTGCTCCCGTCTGCAGAGCTGCTAACACCACATGGGTCCCCACCTGCTCCTCTTTGAGATTTGTGGGAATATCATTTCATGTCTTCTTGTTGTAGGTTTTATCTGTAGTTCTTTGGTTTTGTGATCCTATTTTTTGTTTTTATGGGGGATTCAGGAAGATTAAAAAACTCTATAATTATCCCTTAATTCAACAACTTACCAAAATGTTGTTTAAAAAAGTTTTTCCGCTAACTCTTATGCATTTTTCTAGGTGGCAAAATCCTACCATCTGTTTTTTATTTTATTTTTTCATTCCCAGGAGTTCTTTCTTGTTCTCATATTGTTCCTTTGCTGATTCTGTCTTGTCTTCTCAAACTTCTCAGGTCTCACCAAGGCTTCAGAGTGGAATATTTCAGAACTTCTGTCCTTTTCTGCTTTAATTTAGTTTTGGTGGAGCCAATTGTTTACATTACTCAGATATTTCATTTTGTGTTTGCTCATATTCTTAAAATTAACATCTCTCTAGATTGGTTAGTTCTAGAAGGTTTGCATAGTTTCTGCCAGTGTTTATGTGGTTCATTGCCTGGCTTCCCAGTAGGCTTCTCTCCCGTCCACCTGCTCAGCAGGGTCAATAAGCTTCTCTCCCATCTGACTCTTTCTAAGAGGTGGGGGCCTGGAAGAACAGCTCCACAGCTGGCTTTCCTTTAGGATATACTGACTGGGAACACTGTGAATGAAATGGGTAGTCAAGGGAGACCCTTTAAACACAATTATTGAAGGCATTTACACTGATTGCTTATCATTGGTTGTACATAGTTTTGAACCAACAGTCATTGCCCCATGGTCATCTTTTCTATCTTTTTTTCTCTCTTTCCTCACCCATCTCAAGAAACAATTCAGATGGATTATAAGTGAGAATAATGATATATTAGGAAAAACCTTGAATCTGATTTAGCACACATGCATGTCAATTTATGTTGCCCAAATTAAAAAAAAGTTTATTTAAAAACTCAAGTACTTTAATAATTAACTGTAATAAATTATTTGTGATCCACCTTCGAATTGATAGTGACAAGTGTCTCCAAGTCATAGTATCTTGGGTGAAAATTAATGGTTTTGTGTAAAATAATCCATTGTACATATGAAATATGACAATTAAGTTCACAAACTCTGCTAGAAAAAGTGCTACAGGCTCGGCGCCTATGGCTCAGCCGGCTAAGGCGCCAGCCACGTACACCTAAGGTGGCGGGTTCAAATCCCCAGCCCGGACCGCCAAACAACAATGACGGCTGCAACCAAAAAAAAAATAGCCGGGCGTTGTGGCGGGCGCCTGTGGTCCCAGCTACCTGGGAGGCGGAGGCAAGAGACTCGCTTGAGCCCAGGAGTGGGAGGTTGCTGTGAGCTTTAATGCCACGGCACTCTACCCTGGGGTACCGCTTGCGGCTCTGCCTCAAAAAAAAAAAAAAAAAAAAAAGTGCTACAAACCTCATTGCTTAATATCACTATGGTCACCTGATGGCCAAGAGGAGTATTTTGAAGGTGACTATAATATTCAGCAAAGGTGAGGACTGGTAAAAATAGAGCTCTTATAGGTGACCATACTACAACTGATGACAATAAAGTTTGTTTACTGTTGAATTGGGAAGGTCCTAGGTAAGGTTATTGGTTGTAAAAATTCTCTATTTTGATTTAGTGCTATGTCATGAACTATGGATTCATGTTATTTAGAGTATTTGCTTATCATGATAGAAATGGGGTCTAAAAAAATCTCAGTGGATGTTCTCAAAGGACAGTAGGAAATTATTTCCTAGGCAAAGATGAAGGCAAGGAGTATGCCAATGGTCCTCCCAGGTAACAAACCAAATTCATGTGGTACATGAGCAAGACATATTTTGATTATTATCCCTTTCTCTCCAGCTTTTTAAATTCTCCTTTTCTGGAAAGGCTGATGAAATGAGGCCATTTTATTTGCCTTTTAACCAGACAGCATGCCAAGTGTTGTTAAAGATGGCTCTGCTCCTGAATCATTAAAGGCCAGTGGAGGAGTGGCAGTGAAATATGCCATTTTTTGACATTCCATAACATTGCCCTTCACTGCAGCTGCCAAAAGTGAGCAGCTGCTTCTTGCATTCCCCTGCCATTTCCTAGCTTCGCTGAAAGAGGTCAGCTCTGTTTTCTCATTACCGATCTTTCCACCAGCTGGGCATCTGGATTCAGCGTCCTCTTGTATCCTAATTCAGTATTTCCTTTACCTCTTAAATGACATGGTGGGCAGATTGGGCAACCTATAGCAACAGCATTCTGTAGTGTGGCCCCTGTGGCTCAACCCCAATGGGTTAAGCTCAGAAATCCAACCTGCCTGATGCAGGAATCATTGTGTTTTTCCATTGAGCAGGCCATAGGGGTGCTCTTGAGGACACAAAGACAGGAGGGAGGCAGGGAATTAGGTCTGGCATTTGTTCCTGTCCCCACCGCCACCACTTGCTGACATTTGACATAAGTAATGAACCTGAAGATGAAGAATAAATACAGGGCTCTCCTGCCTTCAGCTACAGTAAAATCTGTTCTAGAGTGGTTAAAAGATTTCACTTACAGGAGTTTTCTACCTGCATCGATTGCCTCTGTGAACATGAGTTTCAAATAATATAAATTTGAAATTAGAAATTTTCATTTGGATAATTTGAGTGAAATTAATGTATACCCAACAGGGAATCAGATGCTTTCATAAAAGCAATCTTGAGGTGTTGGCCAGGGGCCTACTTGGGCTGTGGTTGCCCCAGGTCAGGTTCTTAGACCACTCTGGGGATAAATGTTCTTTCTAGGATGGGTCTGAGGGACTCAAGGCCACAAAAGGGTCTGGAAGTACATTCAAACACACTGGGATGGATTAAAACCACTGTGGCCCAGGCCTTAAGGCTTCCAAAACAGGGATCAGTGAGTTACAAACAACCAACTTACACATAACTTGCACTTATGAATCGAGGCTATTACAGTAAATCTGTGAGTTGCAAACATATGACTGATATACAATTTGCACTTAGAAATGAAGGCCACTATAGGTAATAGTTAAATGCACCTGTTTCAACTTAAGAGTTTAATATAAGAACTTGGTAGCCCATAGACTGCCTGTATTATTTTCTCACTCCTAGCTGGTAACTGTACCAGCAGACAGTCATCTTTCTAGCTCAGGCCAACACTACATTACGCTATGGTTATTTATACAGGGACGAATTGGTCAGGTTTTCCTGCTGAAACAATTTTTCTAGGGCCTTTTGGGTGAAGGTAGGAAATGGGGTTGAAGGGAGGGAGTTGGGAGAGAAAGGAGAAATGGTGCCATGAAATGGGAAAAGCACACAGAACATGAACAAGAACAGCACAAAACATAAAGCTCCTTGTTCCCAGGTTGCAATATGGGTAGCCTTGGTGAGTATCCAAAATAAGGTTCTCCTGGACAATCGTGATGGTTCATAACTCACATATGTGGAGCTAAGTGACACTGGGTGCAAAGAGAACTGCACACCTCAGATATTCTGTACTGATTCAACATCTCAATTCTGCCTGCTTGATGTCCCTGTTACCAATGAAATGTTTCAGAAACACCAAAGTTTTAGTTACTGAATGTGATCTAGCCCATGGGACTCAAAATCTGGGCTGCGGACCCTCAGCAGTGCCATCACCTGGGAGTTTGTTAGAAATGTCAAATGTCTCTGTTCCCTTCTCAGACCTCGTTAGTACAGATTAACAAAGTCTCTAGTTTGTGAGTCGTGTTTCTGAACCACTTCTTGCAATTGGCTGCACAAAAATTATTTGTCAGAGCAGGACACAGTGAACCTTGTAGAGACGTACAGACGAGGTTGTATCTTCCCATTACCAGAGTTGAACTTCTCCTTGATGTGGGCCTGAGTGGGATCTGCCAATGCTCATTTAGCATACATCTGGCTTCACTGGTAAAAAAGGATTAAGAGCTTTGAAAGGGAAACAGCATCACAATATGTCTGCTACTGAGACTCTTTAGTCCTTGGATAAAGATATTTCATTGTAAACCCTGGAGTGATACCAAATACTTGTTTGATTTGTGATTTATTTTTTGTTCATGAGCAGAAAAATGAGCCCATGTGGCAGCTGGAAGGTCACAGGCACTCTTCCAGTGTAAGAATGTTACACCCTCAGCAGCTGAGGGGGGTGGGTCCAGGAATGGACCCATCCCTCTCACTGGCTCCTTAAATTAATTTAGGAGTTAGACTTTCAAGATGCTACTGGTAACATTTAGTTAGTACTATTAGATGTCTAAGATAATACAGTTTATTGCAGAACTCTGATTAATAGGCAGAAACTTTTTAAAAACATACAGGACATTCTTTGTACTTAAAACCCACAGACCTTGTATCTTCAAAATCATGCAGAAATTCAGTGCCTCTTATTGAAGGGACTGAAAAAAATAAGGAGGAAGTCAGTCACCTTATGATCAGTAGTATCCACCATCTATTGAAAGATTCCATTCTTCCTTTCAAGAAGCTGCTATTTTTTTAAATCAAGAAAATGCCTAGAGGAACTCTACTTTGTGAAGAGAAAACAAAAGACAATAGTGCATTTGAGTCTTGCCTCCAAGTGTTTCTACTGACAGTATTTGGCTGCTAAAGTGGGTAGACCTCTTAACGTGAAGACTTTGTCCACCAAAAGGAAGAAGCCAGAAGTCAGAGAATTTTATCACCTGGACACTCTGCACTACAGTGGTCATCTGGTTTGCCCAAGAGAACCCAGCTTGATGCCTCCTTTTTTTTTTTTTTTAAGAGACAGAGTTTCACTTTATTGCCCTTGGTAGAGTGCTGTGGCATCACAGCTCACAGCAACCTCCAACTCCTGGGTTTAGGAGATTCTCTTGCCTCAGCCTCCTGAGTAGCTGGGACTATAGGTGCCTGCCACAATGCCCGGCTATTTTTGTTGTTGTTGCAGTTTGGCCAGGGCTGGGTTTGAACCCGCCACCCTCAGTATATGGGGCCTATACCCTACTCACGGAGCCACAGGCACCGCCTAGGATGCCTCCTATTGTGGTATAATTGTTAGCAGCCCTGGCTTCTCTTCCCTCCTCCTCCCACCCCTACTCACTCCTTAAATATGATTAGATTTACAAACTTCCAACTTTTAGGTTATAATAAGTGACTGTATGGTTGTTTACATTTGGGTGATAAGATAAATTCCCACTCACTGCTGTGGTCCATGTGGTCTTTAACAAGTTGGTCTCACTTAATAGTCTAGTCCAATTTATAACAATTCTCCAGTGAACTCTTGGTTCCCACTCCACTCAGCTACCGGGTTCTCAGGACTTGACCTTTTGGAGTTCTCTGTAGGGGCAACTCTCTGCCGATGGGAATTCATTTTCCCCACCATCTGTTTGGCCAACTCTTTCCCTTCCTCTAGGTTCTCCTACTCAGGCTCCCTGAGAAGCTGCCATTCTCTGTTGCTTCATAGTACTTTGATGCACTGCTGACTGTGCACTGGAGTCACCATCACTGAGAGAGCGTGATGCACAGCAGGCAGTCAGTATAAGCTTGTGCAAGGGAAATAGGAAAGGAAAGAGAGGGGAAATGGAAATGAAGACGAGAAGGAAGGAAAGAAACAAGTAGAGAAGGAAGAAAACAGGTATTGTCCTTGTAGAGTTGATGCCTGCTGAAAGGAAAGCGAATTTGGGGAGTCACTTCTGTATGAGAAGGATTTCTCTCTAGTTCTATGTCCATGTTTATCTTCCTCATTTTCCCTCGTCACTTTTCATAAAGCTTCAAGGAAAACCTAAACTGTCTTGTGCCTTTCTGAGACAGGATAGACAGGTGAGGGAAAGTGATGAGACTGCATATTCTGCAGTGCTGCAGGAAGAAGATGCTGGTCAGAAACAGTAGATGAAGGCCATTATAAGAAAGGAGCAGAAAATCCCATTTCAGGAGCTGATGGACAAAATGTAAGAGCACAGCAGGGCTAGCCTGGGACTACAAAACATCCCAGGGTGTCTACATTGGCAGGAGGTCCTATATACTGTCATCTGGTTGAATTTCAGAGTAATAGCTACATGCATTATAATCCAATTTAGGTAAAGACAGAAATCAGTACAAAGGAGTTCTTATTCCATGAGGATCTCATTAAAAGATGGATGCTCATAAAGAGAAGGTCTGAAGATGTCAGTGTGTTTAGCTAAATATACGTTTCTTCACTTCCCTAGGCAGTATTTCTAACATGTGGTCCTGGCCGCAGCAGATGATGCTGGTGGCTTGTTGAAATACAGATTTCTGGGCCCTTCCCCAGAGCTGATGAATCAGAGACTCAGGGAGTGAAGTGGACTCTAGATTTTTTCACAGCCCACAGGGGTTCCTACACAGTGTGAGGGCCAGTGCCCAGGGAGGGGTTGGTAGCCTTTCCTCACCATCTTCTACTTGGACAGGAATGAGCTCGGTAGGAGAGTTGACATTTTTCACAGGCTGCTTGAATTGTAGAGCTAAAATGCCCCATGTGCTGCCTGAGCCTTCCCTAGGAAACCCAGGTGTCTGAGAGGGTAAATCCCACCTCCAGCCATGGTTCTTCTCCCAGAGGTTTCATGTTACTGATAGGGACAGCTGAGAGGTTCTAGAAAATTCCTCACCTCTCCTACGTTTCTTTATAGCAGAGGTAAGAAGGAATTCCAGATCAGCCTGACAGCTTCTCTTGCAATTTCCTTTGAAGGAGACAGGTATCCCATTTCCCAGCTGTTATGATCTCCCATAACAAGCTCTATCTGGCTTCTGAAAATCTGTGGAAGGTAAACTTAGTGGGCTTTTGCACTAGTGGCCAGGAGACTAGTTGTAGGTGAGGCAAGGGGAAAACTGACTCTCCTCAGGAAAAGGAATGCCGATGTTTTCATTGCCATTGTAGAGAAGGCTCTTGACAGCGCAGTGGGAACCCAGTATTTTCAGCTGTCCAGCTTTCCCTCAGTGTCGCATACACCTTGAACTATAGTGTGCAGAATTTTGGAAACAATCCCTACTTTAAAAATTGCTTGTCTAACATTCAAATAATTTTTTATACCACACACTCCCTAATGGTATTACTATCCCCCAATTTTAAGAATACACATAAGAGCTTTTATTTCCAGCTTATTTGGGAGCAGATGTGTATTTTCTATGGGGCCTTTGTATGTGTATTACGTAAGAAAACATTATTCAGGGTGATGATTTCTGACCTATCATTAGGTCATCTCCTATAATGTTGCCTTTAATCAAATCAGCACTTCCCAATTTGCATGATGTCTTAAATAGTCCAACTTTTTGAACATGGATACTGTGTTCAAATGCCTGTTTTTAAAAATCACGTTTAATTAGTTTAAATAGCACATAATATGGCTTGGTGCATTTAGCTCAGTGGCTAGGGCACCAGCCCCATACCCTGGCGCTGGTGGGTTGGAATCCAGCCTTGGCCTGGCAAATAACAAAGACAACTACAACCAAAAAATAGCTGGGCATTGTAGCCGGCACCTGTAGTCCCAGCTTCTTGGGAGACTGAGACAAGAGAATCGCTTAAGCCCAAGAGTTGGAGGTTGCTGTGAGCTGTGAAGCCATGGCACTCTACCAGTCAACATAGTGAAACTCTGTTTCAAATCAATAAATAAATAAATAGCACACAATAAAGGAAGTTTGTTTTTAGGAATTATAGAGTCTGAACTATTACTTAGATAGCTTAAATAAATTAATCATTCAAATTTCCCTTTACTTCATGTTGTGCACTGTCTTCCAAAGACCACAGACAGCAACACAAGCACCCTAGTCGAGTCAATTTGAATAATAATCGTTTTAAACATGAATGATCAGAAAACAAGGCATAAAAAGGTAGCATCATCAAGACAAATTATGTGTCCTTGGTACTAGTCTAAGCCAGGGAAGAATCACCTGCCCTGAAGAATAATCTGGCATTGAAGCTTACATTCTGGTGCTGATAGGCACTTGAAGGAATGCTAAATTAATTATTAATATTTCAGGGGAGAGGTTAATCGAGTTCAATCTGATCCAGTAGAGGGCACTGTACCCCTGTCCTTATGTATATATTTATCTGTATATTATATAGTATTAAATATGCCCTACATTACAACTTATCTTACTATAATACAATATAGCATATTTGTCTATTTAACATTCCTTTAAGAATTCCCCTCTCCTCCCCCCCCAATGAAATTGTTTATGTGTGAAAACATGGCTTGCAGAAGAAACATGCATGGTAATACATTCAAATATAAAGAAAGCGCCCATCTCATCTTTACTCAACATGTGAAATAATCCAAGTAGGGCCTTTTTAAAAAGCCATATTGTTTTACATAATTCTGGCTTCTAAAAGTAGGAATTACTTCTTTTTTCTCTCTTCAGGGGGAATACGAATTTCTTGAAAATGACTTTGATAGTTAAGTGCCAGAAGGAAGAATTCCGATTTGCAGCTATTTTCCGTTCTGCCGGGCCCCCAAAGCGCGGAGCTGGCGGGGCCCGGGAAGGTCAGCGGCAGCATCGCCTCCCCGAGGCGCCGTCTGGGTACAGAGCAGAGAAACCCGCTCCTGCTCGCCGTTTCTCCAGCATGCAGTTGGTTCCAGATGGGCCCCCTGGAAAACATCATCGTAAGATGCTGCAGCGGGAAGACCATTTCCCTGCCCTGGCTCGCGCTCATTGTCTTGGTAATTGTTTCTCTGCTCCTCCTTCCCAAACCTTCCAGTTCAAATGCAGCTGCTGATAGCAGGTTGGAGCAACCGTTTGAGCATTAAACACAGCAAAGCAGTTCGTTAGGGTTGAGAAATTCAACTTTTTAAAACCTAACACGGAGCAATGAGGCTTTGCAATGCAGGGATAATTTAGCTACAGTGACTACCGAAGGGAAACATCCTTTCTGTCCAATTAACCTGGAACGGGCATTACTCTCCTTGTGGTAAACATTATGACTTCTGGAGAATGGGATCTAATTATGGAAATCTTCAAAATTTCAGCCCAGTTGGAAAGCGAATGTGCCTTTTTCAGTCTTTATTAAAGGGGAGCTTGCTTTTTAATTCTTCAGGAAGAGCTTATTAATTCTTGTTAGAGAATGTTCTGCTGTACTAAGGGCTTTAAGCCATGACACTTTCTGAAAGGGTAACTAGGTAAAGGAAAATGTAGGATGTCATTGGTCTTGATATAGTTCTAAAATTTCAGTAACCGCAGTGCAGTGGGGAAGGGCTGGAAGAAAGGGAAAACAGGCAAGCTGACTTCCACGATATTTCCAGATGTTCTGTAGAGTAATTTTCACACCTTCCAAACCCAATAACTTTAAAGCCAGCCCCTTCATGTCTTCATACTTCATCCGGAGGAAGGACTCCTTTAGCTACTAAAGTATCTTTAACTGTTAATCCCACTTAAATATAGAGGCTCTGGGCAAAAACAATTAGTAGATGAGGGAATTTCAGCAATACAGAACTGAAGAAATCAGATGGTTTCCCATCTCAGTGGCTTTGCAGAGGCTGTTTCTGCTTCTTTGAACGTTCTTTCCCCTGGTTGAGTCGAGCTAACCCCTATCTTTCTGCAATCACAAAAGGTTTTTTTAAAAATGACAACTTAATGTTGGCAATGGTGTGGCAAAAAGGGTACCTCATCTACCACTGGACGGAGTGTACTTGGTTTTACCTACGCAAAAACCGATCAATATGACTCAGGAGTTACTGTCAATAAATTTATTGTAGTAGGAAAAGTAAGCCAAGATTTAAAGTACCAGTGTTTTTTTATTGAAATGCTATTTTTGTAATGGGTTTTGGCTGGGTTAGACCTAGACTTGGAAATTAATAGAACTTAAACTAGGTAAACAAACCATGCTCTACTACCTGTTTACATCTATTAAATGGAAACGGACGTGCTTCCAGAAGGAGAAATGAGAGTGAAATGAAAGAAAATTATTACTAAAAATTCTAAACACATACAAAAATAGAGCAATAGAAGAAAGCTTCATATATCCATCACCCAGATTTAACAAATATCAAGATTTTGCAACATTTTCTTCTATAAAATATTTTATAACAAATTCCATTTCTTTTTTTTTTATGGAGCCATAAACACATAGATCATGTATACATTAATGCATTTACGGGGTACAATGTGCTGATTTTAAATACAATTTGGAATGCTTACAACAAACTAGTTAATATAGACTTCACCTCATTTACTTATTGTGTTAAGACATTTATACTCTATACGTAATAGAATTGACATGTACCCATGTAATACGAACTGAAGGAATGGTCTCATCATTTACCCTCCGTTTCTCATGCCATTTCATCTCTACATACTTCAGCACTCATCTCTAAAACTCATTAATAATTTCCTATGTCTTCATTGCCATTATTCACACCTAAAAAAATTAATGTTTTCTCGGTATCATTTACTATCTATTTATTTTTTATAACTTTTAAAAATTTCAGATTAATACAAGAGTACAAGTATTTAGATTACATTGTTTTCATTTCTAAGTAAAGTTCAAGTTGTAGTTGAGCTCTTCACCCAGGGGGCGCACTGAACACCCTCGCATTGACACGTTAGATGAGAACCCACCAATCATCCACTCTCTACCCCTTCTTCCTCCCCTCCCCCTCACTAGAATATACTTGTGTTTTCCTAGGTAGTTGTTTATATATTGGTTTCATATTACTATTGAGTACACTGTATAATTGGTTTTCCATTCTTGTGATACTTTACTAGTAAGGATGTGTTTCAACTCCATTCAGGTAAACACAAAAGACATAAAGTCTCCATTTTTTTCTTATATACATATATGTAATATATGTATACAATACATATTGTATACATATATTACAGATTTTTAATCCATTCATGGGTTGATGGGCTCTTGGGTTGCTTCCATTTTTGGCAATTGTGAATTGAGCTGCAATAAACATTCTAGTCCAAACATCCTTGTGGTAAAATGATTTTTTTTTCTTTCTGGGTACATACCTAGTAATGGGATTGCAGAATAAAATGGAAGGTTAACTTTTAGTTCTTTGAGAATTCTCCATAGTTCTCTCCATAGAGGTTTGCAATCCCACCACCAATGAGAAAATGTTTACTGTCTAATTTTAATCAAAAGTTTAATTTGGAGGTGGATGGTCAGGATCCAGACAGAGTCCATCCATTACATTTGGCTGTTGGGGATGAAACTTTTTGGGATATTTTTTATCTTTTAATGAACCTGGCATTGTGAACATAGTAATAGTATTTGTAGTTGAGATTCAGACATATACAGATTTTTCATCCAAGCAAAGTGAGTGGAAGGCAATGGAAATGGACTGAGGGAAAGAATGGTGAAGTCACTGTGAGAACAGAGGGAATCCAGTGGGCCTGGGAGATGTAGAATCTTGCTTACTCTGTACACCTTCAGCAGACCTGCTGTGGGATACCACCTTTCTCCTTCCCACTCTATCTCCAAATTAAGCACAGAAGGAAAGAATGTTCTCTGCTTGTTTTCACAAGAACCTGGGCAGCACTGTACAACCTAGACTGTCACTGCTGGGAGCATGGTAAGGACTCCCAGTGGGGCAGTCCAAGCTGGCACGTAACAAAGCTCAGAGCAGGTAAAGCCAGGGAACCACTGTGTTTGTTTATCTTAAAAAGTCTTTACTTCTTCACTTTTGAAGGTTAATTTCACTAGGCCCAGAGTTCTAAGTTGGTCCCTTTTTCTTTGAACACTTTAAATGTTTCGCTCTACTTTCTTTTTGCCTGCATGGTTCTGAAGAGAAGTCTTATCTCATTAAGCTGTGATTGATTCTCTGTATTTACGCATCTCTTTAGTTTGTGTGGTGGCAATTCTCCCTGTGACTGCAATTCTCTGATGAATCTAAGAATTGTTGATCTTTTGGTCTTTGGCCTTTTTCTTATTGTGAGGATGGATTTGACATGGCGGAGTTTGAGACAGTAGAGACCCATGGAAGCAGGATATAAGATATTTTTATAGATCATTTATGGATCACCTATGGACCTTCCCATGAGTAGGTTTTGAGCAGGTATGGACAGAAGGAGTTCAAAATTATCATTATCTGCATGATTACTAGTAGCAACAAACGTTTATTAAATGCTAAGTTGGGATGTGAAAAGCAATCAAGAATGATTCCTGTCTTCAGTGGGCTTAAAGTGTAGATGGGGATTCAAGGCGAATGCATAGGAAGAAAAATTACAAAATAAGGGATGTACCTATGTACTGATATATCTATGTGTCTAAAGCTATAGCAATCCTTAGAAAAAATTTGGGATTCAGAATTCTACTTTAAGATGGGGATTGTAACACCAAATTTATGAGATAAGACCATCAAATAAAGATATAGTTTTGGGGGCTAAGCAAAAAAGGCTTCTTAGGCATGTTGCATATTTATGAACTTAAGAATTTTCTCTCTATTTTTAAATGGGGCACCCAATATTTATAAAAGGTTGAAAATAATCATGTTCTTAGATGTCCATTTCTTTCTTAATATAGATCAAACACACTCAAAGTTATTCCAGTTGAGCAAATTTTGACTAAAGTATAAATTAAATTCAGAAATAAGGTCACGGTCTATAGATTTTAGTGAACCCAAAGTGCAATCACAGTAAACATTTTTGAAATATTTTATTTGTGGAGTAAAATCTGAGTATTCTTAAATAATTTATAAAATTGTGTTGTGTTAGTCCTGGAATAATTCATCCTATCTAGTAGTTTAAAACACTACCTTAGTTTCGTACAGTACCTTAGATAATAAGTTTTTTTTTAAACATGAAGGTTTTTTTTTCTTTCTTTCCATGGAGCCTTTCTTACAAAAATTATGATTTGCTTTGGTAAGATCTGTTGGTAGTAAACCATCTCAGTTTATATTTATCTAAAATATGCCTTTATATCACTCCTATTCTTTTTTATTTTTTATTATATTTATTTTTTATTAAATCATAGCTGTGTACATTAATGCAATAATGGGGTACAGTGTGCTGGTTTTATATACAATTTACACTATTTTCACCAAACTGGTTAACATAGCCTTTGTGGCATTTTCTTAGTTATTGTGTTAAGACATTTATATTCTACGTTTAGAAAGATTCACATGTACCCTTGTAAGATGGACCATATGTCCCACCAATCACCTTCCCTCCACCCATCCTACCCCCTTTCCTCCCTCTCCTCCTTCCCCATAGCTATAATTGGGCTACAGCTTTCATATGAAAGCTATAAATTAGTTTCATAATATGGCTGAGTACAATGGATACTTTTTCTTCCATTCTTGAGATACTTTGTTAAGAAGAATATGTTTCAGTTTCATCCAGAGATGCTGGCATGGATGTGGAGAAAAAAAAAAAAACACTTCTACACTGCTGGTGGGAATGTCCCTTTTGGAAAGATGTTTGGAGAACACTTAGGGAACTAAAAATAGACCTACCATTTGATCCTACAATTCCTCTACTAGGTATATATCCAGAAGAACAAAAATCACATTACAACAAAGATATTTGTACCAGAATGTTTATTGTGGCCCAATTCATAATTGCTAAATCATTGAAGAAGACCAAGTGCCCATAGATTTACGAATGGATCAATAAACTGTGGTATATGTATACCATGGAATATTATGCAGCCTTAAAGAAAGATGGAGACTTTATCTCCTTCATGTTTACAGCACTCCTATTCTTGAAAGACATTGTCACTGGGTGTGTAATTCTAAGTTCGCATGTTAAATTTTAGGTTGGCTAATTAAAGATACTATTCCATTGTGTTCTAGAAACCATTAGTATAACTATGTTTCTTCACAGGTAAACTGTCTTTTATCCCAAGCTGCATCTAAAATCTTTTTGTGTTTGGTGTTCTCTAGTTTCACAATAGTGTTCTTAGATGTCCATTTCTTTTTATTTGTCTTGTTTAAGTTTCTTGAATCATTCTAAATATGCAATTTGGAATCTTTCAACAATTCTGGAAAATCCTCAGTCACAATCTCTGTGCATATTGGTTTTCTCAGTAATATCAATGTACCTCTTCTGTTATTTCAAATTCAAGGTATTACCTTTCAAGGTAAGGTAGGTCTAATCATTTTATCCTGCACATCTATTTTGTACTTTTTATCTGTTAGTCTCACCAGAGTGCATTCTGGAAGTGGCTCTTTGGACCATTTCTAGTTCATTAGTTCTATTTTCAGCTGTCTATACTTCTGTTTAAGTCATCCTTGATTTTATATTTCCAGTGGTTCTATTATGTTCTTTAATGAAGATCTAATTTTTTCATATTTTAAATTGCACTTTTATTTCTTATTAACATTAAACATGTTAATGTTATATTCAAAAGTATTTGTGATTCTGAGTTTGATGTCTGTTTTTTTCTGCTGATTCTCATTCATAGTGCTTATTCTCCATGTGTTTTTGATGTGTGACTTTGAACTGTATGTTCATTTTCTTTCTTTCTTTCTTTCTTTTTTTTTTTTTTGAGACAGAGTCTCACTTTGTCACCCTTGGTAGAGTGCCACAGCATCATATCTTATAGCAACCTCAATCTCTTGGGCTCAGGTGATCCTCTTGCCTCAGCCTCTTGAGTAGCTGGAATTTCAGGCACTCGCCACAACAGCCAGCTAGTTTCAGAGATGGGGTCTGGCTGTAGCTGGTTGATCTCAAACTTGTGAACTCAGGCAATACACCCATCTCAGCCTCCCAGAGTGCTCGGATTAAGGTGTGAGCCACTGCACCCAGCCACATTCACTTTCTTGAGAAATATTTTTAAAAGCTTTGAGTCCTGTATTGAAATTACAGTCTTTCACTGAGAATTTATATTTCTTTCTTCTAGTTCTCCAGGGGTATTCATTATCCTAGACTACCATAAATTAAATTATCCATTTGAGACTTTTTCAGATTGTGAAGTTAGTGTGAACTTGGGACCCAAAACTATATGAGGAACAACTTGTTAAAATTCATGGGGAAATCTGTTTTGCATTCTATCAAGTACAAGAGTCAAGAGAAGAAAAGTTTCTAATCAAGGATTTATTCTTCTTCACCCTTATAGTGAATCACTAGCTCTTTGAGGGTCCCAGCTTTAGTGGGGATTTTCTATGTGGTTCCTACTTTGGTTGGACCCTTGGTTTTACCAATGGTCCACGTAGCTCTAAAAGTGGAGTTACATGACCAGTAGAGTTTGAGGGTCAATGTTAGAGCCAAAGTCAATTTGGATACTTTTTAATCTAAAGTTTTCACCTTCACTTTTTTTTTTTTTGAAGATTCCTTACTTTTGGGGGACCAAACTTAGTAATGAATTTAATATGATGTTTATTTTATTTTATTGAACTTTTATATTATTTACCTTTATATGGCCTTCCTATAAATCATAAGACAGCATACATCAAAACAAAAATTCAGATGTCCTTTGAATCAATAACTCTATTTCTAAAACTACTTCTAGAAATTTCTTTGGCAGAAATACACAAGTGCAAAAACACATTCATAAAATCTAGAATTGTTCATTAATGACCACTCCATGCTATGGAGCAATGCTACGCAGTTGTTAGACAGAATGTATATACCCATATGCATTAGCATAGGATATCTCTAAGATTTATAGTTAGGTGGAAAAAAGCAAAGAAGAAAGAACTACTTAACTCTTCACTATAACTTCTTATTTTTTAATTTTACTTTGGTATCTCAAAACATTCTTAGCAGAAGTGGACATAGCATTATATACAAAAAATAATAAAATATAATAAAAACTTGCTCAGCTGAAAGCCTTTCATCTTTAGATTTCAAAGAGCATATATTATCATAAATTGAACCATTAATAGACTAAGCATTTATTATGTGTATAAAAGATAAGATTATTTAAAAATTTCAAGATAGGATTTTAACTTTATAAAAGGCTTATGAAGTAAAAGCAATCTAATCTTTTAGGATTTTTCAGGAGGTAATTTCATTCATTGTGATATTTTCTCTTCTTATACTCACAGAAAACATACCTTTCAGCAAAGACTTTAATTCTGCCCAGAATTAATGATTACTTATAAGTCAGTAGAATGGAATTATTTCTTATGATAGATGTTTTAAGATTATTTTTTCAGTGAAGCACTGATGCCATATTTTACCTTCTAGGTGCAAATAATATTTGAGTTAGACAAACGACCTTGGGAAAGGAGACAATCTCTGTTTTCCAAGAATTTGTTATATAGCTAAAGGAAATCATTACATAGCACATGGGCTATGTACAATATGGTTTTAAAAAGATAAAGAAATGGTAATAGACTCAATCATCCTGATTAATCATTCTTAAACAGATTAAGCTGAATATATTTTAACTAGATACCCAGAACTTTTGAAAATAAGATAGCAAAAATAGTCACTGGATTTTTATTATTATGGGAGAGAAGTCATAGCAAGTTTCCAGAATGAATATAAATTAAACCTATTTATCTTTCAGCATGAGCCATATTTTAACAATCTTTCTCACTCTGTTGCATGACGTAATATTACCCTGTAAAGAGTAGAATTTCTTTGAAAGCCAAGTTTACATTTGAGTAGTACTCAGTCCTCAAGAGTGGGGGCCAGGATATTAAAAAGAGTCACTAACCTATGCCAGTTCCAACTTTCTCATGAGCAGCTTTGGCAGCTCTATTCTGTTATGATTTTAATTTTTTTAAACACAGTATATTTTATTCTATTATAATTTTTAATCTGTTCCATACCTGTGCTGTATATTTACTTGCTCATAATTTTGTGTATTTAGGTTTATTTAAATATAAGTAAGGGATAGAACATAAATCTGGGAAGACAGAAACCCAAACATTAACAGCAGGTTTTTCTGAGTTATTGGATTATAAAAGATCTCTTCTTTGTTAATATTTTCAATGCATTGTGGATACATTGATTTTTAATTAGGGAAAGTATAATTTTTAACATGAGTAATATATCCTGGTTACCAAACTTTGTTTTCTTATTGTAGTGAGGTGGTAAGGAGGGGACACTTTATCATGGCTTTCATAGGAAAGAAGGGGTAAGATGAGGTAAGCAGGTTAAACTGGTTTGGGGTGGAACAGATTATTATTATTTTTAGAGACAGAGTCTCACTTTGTCACCCTCAGTAGAATGCAGGGGCATCACAGCTCTCAGCAACCTCAAGCTCCTAGGCTTAGGTAATTCTGTTGCCTCAGCCTCCCAAGTAGCTGGGACGACAGGCACCTGCCACAACACCCAGCTATTTTTTTGTTACAGTTTGGCCAGGCCGAGTTTGAACCCACCACCCTCGCTATATAGGGCCAGTACCTTACTCACTGAGCCACAAGGAACTGATTATTTTTAATTTTTTTCTGCTTTTTTTTAAAGTTTCAAATTAATATGAGGGAGTAAATGTTTAGATTACATTATACTCATTTCGAAGGTAAAGTTCAAGTTGTAGGAGAGCCCCTCACTGAGGGAGGCGTGCTGAACACCCTCACATTGTGCACATTAGGTGAGATCCCACCAAATGCTCTCTATTCTCCCACTAATTACCCTCCCCTTCCCTTTCCTCTCCCCTTGTTAGACAACATTTGTATTTTATCATTTGTATGAATGTGTCTTTATATATTGGTTTCATATTAGTATTGAGCACATTGGATAATTTTTAAATACATTCTTGAGATAATTTACTAAGAAGAATGTGTTCCAGCTCCATCCAAGTAAACATAAAAGATGTAAAGTCTCCATCTTCTTTTATGGCTGAATAGTACCCCATGGTATACATATGCCACAGTTTCTTAATTCATTCATAGGTTGATGGGCATTTGGGTTTCTACCATGACCTGGCAATTATGAACTGAGCTGCAATAAATATTCTGGCACAGATGTCTTTGTAGTAAAATGATTTTTGTTCTTCTGGGTAGATACCTAGTAATGGGATTGCAGGATCAAATGGAAGGTCAACTTTTAGATCTTTGAGAATTCTCCATACTTTTTTCCATAATTGCTGTATTAGTTTGCCATCCCACCAGCAGTATAGAAATGTTCCGTTCTCTCCACATCCACTCCAGCTGTTTAAACAATTTCTTTCTGTGGGCTCTGGGAGCTGTCCCTAGGTGTTAGATACCTGGTCCTGGAGTGATTAGGGCAGAAGGATTAGTGTCCAAATGTAAGAACCACAAAAGCTGAGAGTATGAACTCTGGATTGTTTGGTTTGCATCTAATAGGTGTGCTCATATGCAAGTCCTTTAGTTTCTCTAGGAATTAGCTAATCCTGGGATGGGAAGTCCCTCTGGGGCCAGCAAGGTCTCAGATGTCAGAACATCAAGAAAACAGAACATACTGTCAACTATAATGACCCCACTGTGTTATCTATTGAACACTATTGCTTGCAACTTCTACCTAATTGTATTTTTATACCCATTAACCAACCTCTCTTCCCTTTACAGCCTCTGGAAATCATTATTCTACTACCGAAAAATATGTACAATTATTATGTATCAATAAGAAATACAGAAGATAGGTTCTGGTTCTTCATAAAATGAACTAATTCAGAGGTAATAAAAAAAATGAACCCCAAAGTAAGTAGCATAAAAGAGCAATGATACGTGAAGAAAGTAAAACATGAGGTTAGAAGCAGTCCATCTCCACCAACATGTCAATAAAAGCCAAAACAATAGTAGCACTTAGGAGAAAAAAAAGAAGGTGAAACTAAAAATTTAAACAGTAATGATAGAAAAAATGGGATGGGATAGTCATAAAGTTAAAATGGTCTAAGGTCCTTGCCTTGCTCAGGAGGAAATTAGAAATATTTACTCTCCCACTTTTTTCTAAACAATTACATCCTTTAAATATAACCACCACAATAATACAAATATATACATAACTTCCAGACCAGTAGAGGGAGAAAATAACCATTTAAAAGGGGGAAAGGAGGGGTTGGATGGAGAAAGGGTTATCGGTGGGACCACACCTATGGTGCATATTGCAAGGGTACATTCCAAATCTATTAAGTGTAGAGTATAAATGTCTTAACACAGTAATTAAGTAAGTGAGGTGACAGCTATATTAACAAGTTTGATGTAAGCATTCTAAATTATATATCAAATCAGCACATTGTACCCCATAAATGCATTAATGTATATGGGGTTATGATTTAATAAAAAATGTAGCTAATGAAAAAAATTAAGATTAGAAAAGTAAGCAAAAATAAAAAAAAGAAAAGAAAACCATGGTGAAATAGAAAACACAAAATAAGATGAAAAGAAATAAGTTAGAACTAGCTGTCAATTACAAAAATGTGAAACTAAAAATAAACATTTATTAAAACCAAATATTCTTAGATTAGATTAAGAAAATCCCACGAAATCCAGCTATATGCTGTTTATAAGATACGCATACATATAACTTAATGCTAGAGAAATTTTAAAATACAAGGAATACTATGGAAACTGTCTCAGACAGATGCTAGCCAAAAAAAGTTGGTTCCATTATATTACCAGACAAAATGGACTTTAAAACTAAAAGCATCACTTGGGATAAAGATAGCCATTACTTAAGACAAAAGGATTATTTCACCAGAAAATAGACTAATTTTGAACTTGTATTCAGTTAACAAAAGTACCACCAAGGTACATAAAGCAAATGTTGATATAATTATAGGCAGAAATAAACAAATTCAAGTATTTATGAACATTTCTAATTATCTTAGAAACTGGCAGATCAATTTCACAAATAATGAATAATTATGCAAAATATATGAATTACACATACAGAATGGTGTACATATACAGAAGCGTTTAGAGATTCAAATATTTTTAAGCACACATAAAACATTAAAAAAAAAACAGGTATTGGGCAGTGCCTATGGCTCAAGGGAGTAGGGCGCCAGCCCCATATGCTGGAGGTGGCGTGTTCAAACCCAGCCCCAGCTAAAAACTTCAGAAATAAAATAAAATGAAAGAAGGTATTTAATGAATCACAAAGCAAGTCTCAAAAATGCTAAGAAACTGATATCATACAGATATGTGTTGATGCCAGCATTTTGCCATCTCAGTGCAATAAAGTTAGAAATCAGTGGCTCCATGCTTGTAGCTCAAGCGGCTAGGGGACCAGCCATATACACCAAAGGTGGTGGGTTCCAGCCCAGGAAGGGCCTGCCAAACAACAATGACGACTACAACCAAAAAAAAAAAAAAATAGCTAGGTGTTGTGGCAGGTGGGTGTAGTCCCAGCTACTTGGGATGCTGAGGCAAGAGAATCGCTTAATCCCAAGACTTGGAGCTGTGATGCCACAACACTCTACCAAGGGTGACATAGTGAAGCTCTGTCTCAAAAAAAAAAAAAAAAAAAAATAGAAAAAAAAGAAATCAATAAAAGAAAGATACTAACCTATAAATTTAGACAATTGAAAGCCACACTTTTAAATGATTTGGGTCAATAGAAGTTACAATAAAAACTAGAAAATCTTTAAAAAGAAAGACAACATAGTCTTTTCATATCAAAATGTTGAGGTTATAGGTAAAATAGTATTTAGAAAAAATTTTAACCTTAAATGCATGTAGTTCAAAAAACAAAAAAATTCATAAGTTAAGTGTACAACTCAAGGAATTAGAACAATAGAAATAGAGCAAATCTGAAGAATAAAATAATGAAGAAAAGAACAGAAATTAAAGGAATACAAAATTAACCCTAGAGAAGATCAACTCTACCAAAAATTATTTCCTTGAAGGAAAAAATTCCTTAATGACATCAGTAAAACTTTAAGGTTAGTGAAGCACCAAGAATGACATTTGAAATAGAAAACGAGCTTACATTATAGTAACTATATAGATTATGAAATATCATAAAATAATTTATGCTAATAAATCTGAATATTTAGTGGAAAGAAGCAATTTTCACCAAGGAAATAGATGAACCATAATCTACTCAATGAGACAGGGAAAACCTACATAGTTTTATGACTAAAAAAATTTAATAGATAGTAAAAAACGTTTTCCAGAAAACAATGGCTCAAACCATTTCATTAGTTATGTCCATCAAATACAAAGCAACTAATAATTCTTGTCTTATACAACATATTCCAGAGAATAAAATAAAAGGCAAGCTCTCTAAATTCCTTTCATGAAGCTGATAAAACATTTTTTTATTTCAAATTAATTTTGGGGAACACATTTTCAGGTTACATTCTTCTCAATTCCAAGGTAAAATTCAAGTTGTAGGACAGGGGAGTGTGCTGAATATTCTTGTATTGTGCACACTAGGTGAGATCTCAGTAAATGCCCTCCCGCCTCCCCCTAATTGCCTTCTACTCCTTCCCCTCTCTCTCCCTCCTCACCTCTCCCCATTGCTAGACTAAAATTGTGTTTTATCATTCATATGAGTGTGTAATTGTTTATATGTTGGTTTCATATTAGTATTGAGTACATTGGATACTTTTCCCCCATTCTTGAGATACTTTACTAGGAAGAATGTGTTCCAACTCCATCCAAGTAAACATAAAAGATGTAAAGTCTCCATCTTCTTTTATGGCTGAAAAAAATGGTATGTATGCCATACTCCATGGTATATATATGCTGCAGTTTGTTAATCCATGCATGGGTTGATGGGCATTTGGGTTGCTTCCATGACTTGGCAATTATGAATTGAGCTGCAATAAATACTCTGGTGCAAATGTCTTTGTGATAAAATATTTTTTTTTTCCTTCTGGTTAGATATCTAGTAATGGGATTGCGGGATCAAATGGAAGGTCAACTTTTAGTTCTTTGAGGATTCTCCATACTTCTTTCCATAGAGGTTGTGTTAGTTTGCAATCCTATCGAGGTTGGCATAATCTTTTTACAAAAATTGATCAAGGGCATTATCTAACAAGGAAAATTTATGCAATTCTCACTCAGCAACATATTATTTTAATTCTGATTAAAATAATAGGTCTTCAAATAAAGGAATAGACAAATAATCTAACATTAATGAGCTAACATAATGCGCCTATAAATGTAACTTACCACATGAACAGTTTAAAGAAGAGGTTCTGTGATTATCTCAAAAGATGTGGAAAGATGTTTATTAAAATTCAACACTCATCCAATATAAAAACATTAATAAAGTAGGAAATAAGGCAACTTCTTTAGGATGATACATAAGAATCAGCTGGTGACAAGATATGGATGTCACTATCCCTGTTTCTACTGAATATTGTCCACCAGGCCCATGTCAGAGCAGTAAGTCAAGACACTGAAGTATAATACATAGGGGCTGAGAAGGAAGAAGCAAACTGTTTTCTTTTTCAGATAACATGAATGTCTATATGGAAAAATCAAGAAATTACAGGCAATCTGTTGAAACAAGCAAACATTCAGTAGGTATGAACAATACACAGAATTAATATTTTATGTGTTTAGCTTCTTAAAAATGAAAAAGTGACAAAAGTTTAAGTAGGTAGACATTAAAAAATATAATGGCATACTTATTTTTTTTTAATTGTTGGGGAATCATTGAGGAAACAATGAGCCAGGTTACACTGCTTGAATAATAGCATCCTTAAATAGCAGTAGTATAATTGAAGATGTAATGTTAAGAAAGATAGCATTTACAATATTAACCCAAACTATAAGGTTATGAGGACTACAACTACCAAAAAAAAAAAAAAAAGAAAAAAAGACACTATCAGGGAGAAAATCAAAAATATTTACTGTAATTCCTAAAGGAAGATGTGAATAAATGTTGACACAGATCACATTCCTACATAAGGAGACTGTATTGCGATGGTTTTGACTCTCCTCCAAATAATTTGTAAAATCAATGTGAGTCCAATAAAAATCCCACTCATCAAAAAAGATCACTTGAACACAGGAGTTTGAAGCTACAGTGAGCTGTGATAACACCATGGCACTCTTACATAGGTAACAAAGTGAGACCCTGTCTCAAAAAAAAAAAAAAGAAAGAAAGAAAGAAAAGAAAAGGCTCAGTGTCTGCAGCTCCAGTGGCTAGGGCGCCAGCCGCATACACCAGAGATGGTGGATTCGAGTCTAGCCCGGGCCTGCCAAACAACAATGACAACTACAACC
>CAUYTI010026377.1:0-10783 GCA_963575145.1 Galago senegalensis
TTTTTTTGAGACGGAGCCTCAAGCTATCCCCCTGGGTAGAGTGCCATGGCATCACGCTCACAGCAACCTCCAACTCCTGGGCTCAAGCGAGTCTCCTGCCTCAGCCTCCCAAGTAGCTGGGACTACAGGCGCCCACCACAACCCCTGGCCATTTTTTGGTTGCAGCCATCATTGTTGTTTGGTGGGCCTGGGCTGGGGATTCGAACCTGCCACCTTAGGTGTATGTGGCTGGCACCTTAGCCGCTTGAGCCACAGGCGCCAAGCCCATAATTATTTCTTAAACTCTCTGCGCCTGCCACCGTTTCTCTAGCATAAGGAGAGAAAATTGTGTTTTACTATATTAGGTTAAATAAAGTAGGATTTTATGGTGTTTAGTAAGGAATACTAGGATATAGAAGAGCTAAGCTCCCAAGTCACTGGGCAATTTTATCCTAGGTTTAATTGAGAAAAACTTTTCAGAGAAGGTGGGATTTGACCTGGATCTCACAGGATGGGAAGGATCTATACAGGATGAAAAGGATGAGCAAGGCATTTCCAGAGGTACAATGGTGCGAATAAGATCCAGGGGTGGGAAAAATCATAATGTGAACTGCATATATGAGTTACAAGGGTAAGCCTCTGCTCATGCTTAAAAAATAAAAACAGTTATAACGAAAAGAGGAAACTATAGGTGGTCTTTGCTGCACCAGTTGTTTTCAAGAGAATTCCTTTTGCAATAGAATGCCTGCCACTTAAGGAGGTGGGAGGTTGGGGTTGGAGTGGGATACCACAGTAACACCAACGACATGTAACCACATCCACATAGCCATCTGTCTACCTGAATGGGCATGTTTTTAGTGAGTATCCCACCACCAGGAGGAAGGGGAGGCCCTCTAGCTGCTCTGTTCCGGCCCTGATCATTCCCTGCCATGCTCAGGAAACATTCATGAATACAGAGGTTCTCTATTCAACCTTCTGAGAAACTGCCAGGCTATTTTCCAAAGCAGCTGCACCATTTTACAGTCTCACCAGTAAAGTATGAGGGTTCCAATTTCTCCATATCTTCACCAACACTTGTTAGTGTCTCTTTGATTATAGACATCCTAGTGGATGTGAAGTGGTATCTCATTGTGATTGTGGTTTGCATTTCCCTGAGGGCGAATGATGACGAGTATCTTTTCATGTACTTATTTCCAACTGGCTCTTGATTGCTGGTTATAGGCATCTATTCCCATCTCTAGTAACAGAGTTACCATATGACCCAGCTATTCTACTCCCATGGGATACCCAGGAGAATTGAAAACATATGTTCATATATACAAAAATTATACAGGAATGGGGTGGCACCTATGGCTCAAAGGAGTAAGGCACCAGCCCCATATACTGGAGGTGGTGAGTTCAAACCTGGCCCCGGCCAAAAACTGCCCCCCAAAAAAGGAGTGAAGTAGTGATAAATGCTAAAAAAGTCAAGATTCCATTTATATGAAATATCCAGGATAGGAAAATCCAGAGAAATAGAAAGTACAATGGTGATTACCAGAGGTTGATAGATTCATGCCACTGAATAGTTCACTTTAGAAAGGTTAATTTGATGTTAATTTCACCTCAAGGAGCCACTTGGAGCTGGCTCCAGCCTACCATTCCTGAAGATTTTGCCCTCTTAAAGCAGATAGCTCCCACTGTGTATGCCTTACAATAGTCATATACCACCACTGAGGCAATGAGTACAGAAATGTCTAGCAACTGGAATGGGAAGGAGATGAACCCCTAAAGGGCAAGAATTCAATGATATTACAGATACATCATCCCATCTCCTCTCTGTCTACTTCTGTATCTACCTTCCTACTCACGTTTACTGAATACTTAGTACATGGCAGACACTGTGCTAACACTTCATTATCTTTTTTTTTTTTTTTTGCAGTTTTAGGCCAGGGCCTGGTTTAACCCTGCCACCCCCAGTATATGGGGCTGGCACCCTACTCCTTGAGCCACAGGCACCACCCAACACTTCATTATCTTAAATCTCACAATTTTATATATGGGGAAACTGAGAGCTAGAAATCTCAAGAAGTGGTAGGGATGGGATTTAAACTTTGGCCTGTGTTTTCACATTCAAATGGAAGTCAAGGGGAGTCATGGGAGTGATCCAAAGCCGTATTCCTTGGGTACCGTCAGGGTGTGTGGAAACCACAACAGGGAGTATGGCTGTTTGCCAAAGACTTCAGTCCCTTTTCAGAACTCCTGGGCTCGGTGCCTTCTGAAGGACTGTGGGGTCATGGGTCCACTAAGTTGTCTGAAATCACCTAGTTAAGACCACAGAGGCTTCCCGGGACCTGAAGCTTCCTTTGTCATCTTTTTCAGAAAATTCAAAGATAAATTTAAATATTTGGGGGCTTTTGTAGGGAAGTGAAATCTGTCCTGCTCCAGAGATCTATTCTTTCTTTTCTTCCTTCCTTCCTTCCTCCCTCCCTCCCTTCCTTTTTTTCTTTCTTTTATTTATTATTATTTTTTGAGACAGTCTCACTCTGCATGCTGGGCAGAGTGCTATGGCGTCATAGCTCACAGTAACTTCAAACCCTTGGGCTCAAGAGATCCTCTTGGGAGGCACCTGTGGCTCAGTGAGTAGGGCGCCGGCCCCATATACTGAGGGTGGCGGGTTCAAACCCAGCCCCGGCCAAACTGCAACAAAAAATAGCTGGGCGTTGTGGCGGGCGTCTGTAGTCCCAGCTACTCGGGAGGCTGAGGCAGAAGAATCGCCTAAGCCCAGGAGTTGGAGGTTGCTGGAGCGACTCCACCACACTCTACTAAGGGCGAAAAAGTGAGACTCTCTTGCCTAGGCCTCCCAAGTAGCTAAGACTATAGGCACCCACCACAAGGCCCGGGTAGTTTTTCGTTTTTTAGTAGAGCTGGGGCCTCACTCTTGGTCCGGCTGGTCTCCAACTCTTGAGCTCAAACAATTCACCCACCTTGGTCTCTCAGAGTGCTGGGATTACAAGCCTGAGCCACTGCTCCTGGCCCAGGAATCTTTTCCAAAGGCCTCACTTACTAGTGAAGGAGCTAAGGAAATTTCACTCCAAAATATGACTCCTTGGTATAAAAAATATTTTTAACGAAGAGGCGATTTTTGATTAGAAAGCATCGGCCTCTCCTCTATAAAACCTGAGTAACCTGATTTAGAATCTGAAAAGGAGGGTGGCGCCTGTGGCTCAAAGGAGTAGGGCACAGGCCCCATATGCCGGAGGTGGTGGGTTCAAACCCAGCCCCAGCCAAAAAAAAAAAAACCTGCAAAAAAAAAAATGACACTAGAATCAGAAAAGGAACTTCTGGACTCCTTATCACATGCTAATAGACCTAGCCCTAGGGTCATTTGAAGCACAATACCTGCCTCTCAAGTTAATTTACTAGTCAATCTGTTTCCCTCCATCTACCCGCCCCTCCTTAGCAACCACTTGCTGCCTGTATACTTTCCAGTTTCTCTCCCCTTTCCTTTCTAGAAGACATCTTGAAAAGCCACTGACTATCCCTGAGACTTTAGGAAATCATTCTTGTGGGTCCCCCCATGCACATGGTATTCGGAAATAAACCTTTTTCTTATTGATCTGCCATAACTGTGAGTTGATCTTTTTAGTGAACCAACCTAGGGGAAAAGGGCAAGTTTCCCTTACGACTCCCCTTCACTAGATAAAGAAACAAACTTATGGGGGAAAATGATTTCCCTAAGATAATACAGCCAATTCTGTCAAGTATCGCGACTAAACGAGGAAATAATTGGAAGGAGTTTTTCCACATTCTCAAGCTATTTTCCGCCTTTCCTTTTGTTAATGTTTTCTTCAATTCTGTAATCTGGATATGCTTTCATGAGAGTCTCGTATAAATATTTGAACCAAGATATGGTAAGATAAACTCTTTTTTAAAAAAAAATTCTTTTATTATAGAATTTCCATACATTGTACATTATTTGTTTATAAATGATATTTAATTTATGCACATATAATTATATTTTACTGAATGGGTGATTGATTAATTGATTATTGGAATATTTTAAAGCACGTCCAGGACAGCGTATCATTGCAAGGTATATATTCATAAAGAAAAGCAGGGTGATATATAGCAAAATACAAACAACTATAAAGCCTACGCTGGGCTGAAGGTAGGGGACATAGGCCTTGTTTTACTTAGCTCTGCCACTAACTAGCTATATGATCATAAGAAAGTTGTTTAAGCCCTTAGTCTCAGACTTCTTTCCCTTAAAAAAAAAGGCCTAGATTTTATTACTTTACAACATTGAAATTCTATGACAATTTAAATTCCTCTAGGGATATTTGTATTTTAAAAAAGAACAAGTGTTTAATGTTCTGGCAAGGAAAGTGATTTGGGGGAGTATTTGTTAGAGCTGTGGGGATAGGAGAGGAATTGTTCAGAGGTCTTAATGTCACCCCTTGCAAGCAGCTGCCAAAATATTTCCACAGAAAGGTGATTTTCACTACCAGGACTGCCAAGTGTGGATCTGAGAAATGCAAAATTATGCCACCATTCTGCTTTACTAGCAGACTTTCAGGATTAGTTGTTGAAATAACCTGAAGATCATCAATCCGAATTAAACTGGGGAACTGCTGTAAGGATGAAATATTTTACAGCTTCAAACAAATGTCCATTTTCTGAAGTACCCAAACACACTACAACTTGTTTAGCCCTAAGGGTTTTCTTTTCTTTCCTTTATTGGAATTTGTGAGAGGTCGGTGGTTTTGTTTGAAAGTTGAATGCTGCCATCTGCTGGTGACCAGTAGCACTCAGCTGGAGTCCGGTAACTTTCTGCCAGGCTCACAGCTAAAATCAAATTTCCACACAACTAAAGATGTTAAGATGTACAAATCAAAAAAGCAACTTAAATACTTTTATGGCTTATTACTTTACCCACAAATGTATTTTTTCTGATATAAATAAATTCAAAAATTTGTAAAATATATTAAGGCTAATGTGGGCAAACACAAATTTCCTCTTGTTCCCAAATTCTAACTCATGTTGGTGCATTTTTCCCCCAATCTTTATCACATTTTTGCAACACGCTTTCATTCCAAAAATATTTATTGAGCACCTTCTATATATATGCCAGGCACTTCATCAGGGAGGGGGGACAAAGAGTGAAGAAAAACATTCTAGAAAGTCCCTTCCCTCCTAAAGCTTGTATTCAAGGTTAAGGGGGAACAATAAACAAATGAAGATATAGTTAAAAGTTAGATCATGGTAAACGCTGTGAAGAAAAAGAATGGTATGGGGATTCAGAGTGATTAACTGGAGCGCTACTACAGATAGGGTGGTCATGAAAGGTCCCTCTGGAGGTACTGGAACAGGTGACATCTGAACAGCGATTGGAGCCACCAGAAGGAAGTATCTAGCAGAAGGAAGCAGCAACGCAAATGTGTTGGAAGAGAGTCCTCTAGGGTAAGGGGACCAAACGTCCTGCTTTTTAACAATTTGTCCCTTGGCTTGGCGCCTGTGGCTCAAGCGGCTAAGGCGCCAGCCACGTACACCTAAGGTGGCGGGTTGGAATCCCCAGCCACGACCCGCCTAACAACAATGACGGCTGCAACCAAAAAATAGCCGGGCGTCGTGGCGGGCGCCTGTGGTCCCAGCTACTTGGGAGGCTGAGGCAGGAGACTTGCTTGAGCCCAGGAGTTGGAGGTTGCTGTGAGTAGTGAAGCCACAGCACTCTACCCAGGGGGACAGCTTGAGGCTCTGTCTCAAAACAAACAAACAATTTGTCCCGCATCCTGCAGCGTTTTTAAAAAGTCCTGATTTTTGGAAACAAGCTTAGAGAACAGTGGGACAACGGGAAGGGAATATGCGGTTTTCAGCTGCTGAAAAGGTTAATGTAACTCTATTTGGGAATGAAGAAGTTAATGTAACTTCATTTGGAAATGAAAAGGCTAATGTAAACTCCCTACTCCCCTCCTGGGCAAAGTCGCCCGGGTGGACTGGTGCCCTACTCCTTTGAGCCATAGGCGCCACCTTGTACATAATTTTTTTTTTTGAGACATAGCCTCAAGCTGTCCCCCTGGGTAGAGTGCCGTGGCATTACAGCTCACAGAAGCCTCCAACTCCTGGGCTCAAGCGAGTCTCTTGCCTCCGCCTCCCAAGTAGCTGGGACCACAGGCACCCGCCACAGCGCCCGGCTATTTTTTGGTTGCAGCCGTCATTGTTGTTTGACGGGTCCGGGCTGGGGATTTGAACCCACCACCTTAGGTGTACGTGGCTGGCGCCTTAGCCGGTTGAGCTATAGGCGCCGAGCCTACATAATTTTTTTAATGTATTATTTTGTAAATTGTACTTATGTTGAAATTAAAAATATATATATTACAATACTGTTTTTGCATTGTATGAAAATTTTTGTTGCTTCATATAGACCAAATTTTTAATTAAGAACCCCCTCAATGGTGTCCTGCTTTACCAATGTTAAAATCTGGTCACCTTACTCTAGGGGTAAAACTGTCCAAGGCAGAATGGCAAGCACAAATGGTATGAGGCAGGAGCATGCTTCTGTGTTAGAGGCATAGCAAGGAAGGTAGTGTGACTGGAAGGGTCTGTGGGAGCTAAAAACTGAAAGACATAAGATAGGAGAGCACAACCAGGGATCAAATCACAAAGGGGCCAAACCAAGTAAAGACAACTTTGTGTGGGTTTTCCCACATTTAAATCCATTTGACATAAAAGAGCTGCATTTTCAAGGGTGTGCAGGATCCACAGTCAGCTAAAGAGGGGAAAAAGGATCCTGGAAAGAGACGATATTGAACCAAAGGCATGAGTACTACAGAGGGTGAGAGTATGAGCTCTGGAACTTGAGAGATCCAGGTTCAAATCCCAGCTCTGCCACTTCTAGTTATACTATTATTCCTATTCTTCCCCCAACCAATAAACAGATTGTAATCAGTTGGTATATCATAGGCCCTACCTGTAGTAACCCTAGTATTAGATGAGGGTGGCTACACTGATAGGGTGCTGCAGATCTAGCCACTATTATTTATTAGATAGAGGATTAGAGTGGGAATGTAGTAGGAAGGAAGGAATCTCACACATTAAAAAGTAAAAAGCAGGGCGGTGCCTGTGGCTCAAGGAGTAGGGTGCTGGCCCCATATGCTGGAGGTGGTAGGTTCAAACCCAGCCCTGGCCAAAAACCGCAAAAAAAAAAAAAAAAAAAGTAAAAAGCAGGCTTGGGCCCTGTAACTCAAGCAGCTAGGGCATGGGCCACATACCGGGGTGGGGGGGGTGCTCGAGCCCAGCCCAGGCTAGTCAAACAACAATGACAACTACAACCAAAAAATAGCTGGGCATTGTGGTGGGTGCCTGTATTCCCAGCTATTTGGGAGGCTGAGGCCAGAGAATCACTTACGCCCAAGAGTTTGAGGTTGCTGCGAGATGTGACACTATGGCACTCTACCGAGAGTGACAAAGTAAGACTCTGTCTCAAAAAAAAAAAAAAAAGAAGTAAAAAGCAGAAAGATAGATGAATAAAGGGAGTCAGGGCAGGCACTATACTTTCACCTGATCTTGGGTAGGAATTTTGGTTATTGCTAAGGAGTATACTGTATAGCCTCAAACTTTGGCATAGACTAGAATTCCCCCCGGGGAGGAGGGTTGTTAAAACATGCACTGCTGACTCGGCACCTGTGGCTCAAGTGGCTAAGGCACCAGCCACATACCCCTAAGGTGGCAGGTTCCAATCCAGCTCAGGCCCACCAAACAACAATGACGGCTGCAACCCCCCCCCAAAAAAAATAACCAGGTGTTGTGGTGGGTGCCTGTGGTCCCAGCTACTTGGGAGGCTGAGGCAGGAGACTTGCTTGAGCCCAAGAGTTGGAGGTTGCTATGAGGTGGCATCACAGCACTCTACCCAGGGGGATAGCTTAAGGCTCTGTCTCAAAAAAAAAAAGAAATGCACTTCTGGGGCCCATATCCAGAGTTTCCTATTCAATGGGCCTTGAGTGAGGCCTGAGACATCGCAAGTTCCCGGCCGATGTTGATAATGCTGGTCTAAAGAACACACCTGGAAAATTAATGCTGTGATTGGTGGAAGCTATGATTGTGAGGCAAAAATGGAAAATTTAGTTTCCCTGGTTTCTTTGTCCACATGCTGCCAAAGGCTAGAGTGCTTACCTCTTGGCATTGTCCAAACTGATTGTGTTCCTGTACTTATAGAATTACACAAGGTAGAGAGGGAGAGAATTGTGAGTTATATGGCTGCTATTTAACATGGAAAAAAGACCCTGGCTTGGCACCTGTGGCTCAAGTGGCTAAGGCACCAGCCACATACACCTAAGGTGGTGGGTTTAAATCCAGCCCGGCCCGCCAAACAACAATGATGGCTGCAACCAAAAAATAGCTGGGCGTTGTGGCGGGCGCCTGTGGTCCCAGCTACTTGGGAGGTGGAGGCAAGAGACTCGCTTGAGCCCAGGAGTTGGAGGTTGCTGTGAGCTGTAATGCCACAACACTCTACCCAGGGGGACAGCTTGAGGCTCTGTCTCAAAAAAAAAAAAAAAAACAAACCATGCATTGTGGCAGGTGCCTGTAGTCCCAACTACTTGGGAGGCTGAGGCAACAGAATTGCTGAAGCCCCCAAAATTTGAGGTTGGTTGCTTTGAGCTATGATACCACAGCACTCTACGGAGGGTGACAAGGTGAGACTGACTCAAAAAGAAAAAAAAAGTCCTATAGCCAAGTGTGGTGGCTCATGCCTGTAATCCTAGCACTATGGGAAGCCAAGGTGGGTAGAATGTCTAAGCTCACAGGTTCGAGACCAGCCTGAGTCAGAACAAGACCCCATCTCTAAAAATAGCTGAGCACCTGTAGTCCCAGCTATTCGGGAGGCTGAGGCAAAAGAATTGCCTTAACCCAAGAATTTGAGGTTGTTGACAGCTATGACGCCACTCTACGAAAGAGAAACAAAGTGAGATACTATATAAAATAAAAAAAAAAAAGAAAAGAAAAGAAAAATTTCCTATAATGAAAGGGCATGATGGCCACGCATAGTGGCTCATGCCTGTAATCCCAGCACTCTGGGAGGTCAAGGAGGATGCACTGTTTGAGCTCAGGAGTTCAAGACCAGCCTCAGCAAGAGTGAGACCCCATCTCTAAAAATAGCCAGTGTTGGGCGGCGCCTGTGGCTCAGTGAGTAGGGTGCTGGCCCCAAATACCGAGGGTGGTGGTTTCAAACCCAGCCCCAGCCAAACTGCAACAAAAAAATAGTCGGGCACTGTGGCAGGCGCCTGTAGTCCCAGCTGCTTCGGAGGCTGAGGCAAGAGAATCACCTAAGCCCAGGAGCTGGAGGTTGCTATGAAGTGTGATGCCACTGCACTCTACTGAGGGCAAGAAAGCGAGACTCTGTCTCTAAAAAAAAAAAACACAAAAGATAGCCAGTGTTGTGGTGGGCAACTGTAGTCCCAGCTACCCAGGAGGCTGAGGCAAGAGGATCACTTGAGTCCAAGAGTTTGAGGTTGCTGTGAGCTATAACACCTTGGCACTCTACCAAGAGCATCAAAGTAAAACTGTCTCAAAAAAAAAAAAAAAAAGAACGAAAAGAAAAGGCACCAGTAGGTGGAGTAGAGAAGTAGAGAAAAGGGAGAAGGATTGGTGAGCTCTCACCTAACAGGCACAATGTAAGGGTACAGGGCATACCTCCTGGGTGAGGGGCACAAGAGGGACTATACATAATAAACACAAAAAAACATAACCTAATCGTTTCCACCCTCATGTTAATCAATCTGAAATTAAAAAAAGAGAAAGAAAGAAAGAAAAGGCATCAATCTCCAGATTTCATAACTAATAGTAACCTACATGGCAAATGAAAAAAAGCTACACGGTGCCTATGGCTCAGTGAGTAGGGCGCCAGCCTCATATACCAAGGGTGGCGGGTTCAAACCCAGCCCCGGGCAAACTGCAACAACAACAAAAAAAAAAAATAGCCAGCATTGTGGCAGGCACCTGTAGTCCCAGCTACTCCAGAGGTTGAGGCAAGAGAATCGCCTAAGCCCAAAAGCTGTAGGTTGCTATAAGCTGCGACACCTTGGCACTCTACCAAGGGCGACAAAATGAAACTCTCTCTCTTAAAAAAAGAAAGAAAGAAAGAAAGAAACAACACTAAGCACATGATGACTACTAGAGAAATCAAGTATGCAATGATCAATCCCAAAAGTTAGGTGGGAGAATAATGTTGACAAAGGATTAAGAACCAAACTGGTGGCTCGGCGCCTGTACCTTAAGTGGCTGGGGTGCCAGCCACATACACCAGAGCTGGTGCATTTGAATCCAGCCCCAGCCTGCCAAACAACAATGACAACCAAAAAATAGCCAGGCATTATGGCGGGCGCCTATAGTCCCAGCTACTTAGGAGGCTAAGGCAAGAGAATCGCTTAAGCCCAAGAGTTTGAGGTTGCTGTGACCTGTAACAGCACTCTACCAAGGGCAATATAGTGAGACTCTGTCTCAAAAAAAAAAAAAAAATCAAACTGGACTTTTCAACACCAACAGTGGAAATTAGCCACTATTGGAGCCATGCCTTGAAAATGTCTTCCTGGCTCGGCGCCTATCTCAACCGGCTAAGGTGCCAGCCACATACACCTAAGGTGGCGGGTTCGAATCCCCAGCCCGGGCCCACCAAACAACAATGACAGCTGCAACCAAAAAATGGCCAGGCGCTGTGGCGGGAGCCTATAGTCCTAGCTACTTGGGAGGCGGAGGCAGGAGACTCGCTAGAGCCCAGGAGTTGGAGGTTGCTGTGAGCTGTAATGCCACGGCACTCTACCCAGGGGGA
>CAUYTI010026379.1:0-27514 GCA_963575145.1 Galago senegalensis
GGTGGGTGCCTGTGGTCCCAGATACTTGGGAGGCGGAGGCAGGAGACTCGCTTGAGCCCAGGAGTTGGAGGTTGCTGTGAGCTGTGATGCCATGGTACTCTACCCAGGGGGACAGCTTGAGGCTCTGTCTCAAAAAAAAAAAAAAAGAAAAGAAAAGAAAGAAAGTAGGTAGAGAAAAATGGTATATTATATACTTGGAAAAATTGATACAAATAATCAGACAATTCACATCAGAAACCATGGAATTCAGGAGGCAGTGGAAGAATATCTATGAAGTGCTGAAATTTTAAAAAAAGTCAACTCACAAAGCTACATTTAGTGAAAATATATTTTTCAGATGAAGGAATTTTAAAAGAATTTGCCCCCAACATATATGCTTTACCAAAATTCTAAAAGAATTGTTCTGAATCAAAAGAATTGACAAAGAAGGAAACTGGGATATTTAGGAATGAATGTTAAGGAAAAGAAATGGTAACTGGGTGGCACCTGTGGCTCAAAGGAGTAGGGCGCTGGCCCCATATGCCAGAGGTGGTGGGTTCAAATCCAGCCCTGGCCAAAAACTGCAAAAAAAAAAAAAAAAAAAGAAAGAAAGAAAGAAAGAAAGAAAGAAAGAAAGAAAGAAATGGTAACTACCTGAATTAATATCACATAATATTTTCCGCAGAATTCTTTTTTTTGTTTGTTTGCTTGTTTTTTTATTAAATCATAACTGTGTACATTAATGCAAGGATTCTTTAAAAATACATATAATTGGCCAGGCATGGTGGCTCATGCCTATAATCCTAGCACTCTGGGAGGCCAAGGCTGGTGGATCACCTAAGCTCATGAGTTTTGAGACCAGCCTGAGCAAGAGTGATACCCCCGTCTCTAAAAAAAAGAAAAAAACTAAGTGTTGTAGTGGGCACCTGTAGTCTCAGCTACTCGGGAGGCTGAGGCAAGGGAATCACATGAGCCCAGGAGTTTGAGGTTGCTAGGAGCTATGATGCCATGGAACTCTACCCAGGGCGACAGAGTAAGACTCTGTCTCCAAAAAGAATGCAACTCCCTCCAAAAAAACCCACTTAAAGGAGCACATTCTGGGCAGCACCTGTGGCTAGGTGGGTAGGGCACCTGCTGAGGGTGGCGGGTTCAAACCCAGCCCCAGCCAAACTGCAACAAAAAAATAGCTGGGGCTTGGCGCCTGTGGCTCAAGCAGCTAAGGCATCAGCCACATACACCTGAGCTGGCAGGTTAGAATCCAGCCCAGCCCGCCAAACAACAATGATGGCTGCAACCAAAATAATAACCGGGCATTGTGGCGGGTACCTGTAGTCCCAGCTACTTGGGAGGTGGAGGCAGGAGACTCGCTTGAGCCCAGGAATTGGAGGTTGCTGTGAGCTATGATGCCACAGCACTCTACCCAGGGGGACAGCTTGAGGCTCTGTCTCAAAATAAATAAATAAATAACTGGGCACTGTGGTGGGTGCCTATAGTCCCAGCTACTCTGGAGGCTGAGGCAAGAGAATTGCCTAAGCCCAGGAGTTGGAGGTTGCTGTGAGCCATGTGATGCCACAACATTCTATCAAGGGCGATAAAGTGAAACTCTGTCGATACAAAAAATAAATAAACGAATAAATAAATAAAAATAATAAAGGCACACATTCTGTGTATGTATGTAGATGTATTACACTTGACATCTATACCATTAGGGGCGGAACACTATTATGGGAGGGTCTTTATCTGACACGAGCAATCCATGTAACCTGGTTCTTTGTACCCTCAATGAATCCCCAACAATAAAAAAAAAAGAGCATATGCTTTTACTTAGTATGTAGAAAACAAGGATAGCATCATTAACAAGAAGAAAATACTATATAATCTACAAAATCGAGCTTTTCTAGAGTTCATTAGAAAACTGACAATTAGCCTGAATCTGAGAAGAAACAAACATATCCGAGGAAAGTTTGAAAGTAAGGTCTTGCTTTTAAGAGGATTTTGATAGAGGTTTTGTTTCATCTGCAGATGTACTGCGGTACTATTATCATATTCAATGCATCAAGTTCTCTGGTTTGTGGGCATGGGATGTCTTTCCATTTACTGTTCATACCCTTGTGATCAAAGAACATGCTTTGTATGGTTTTTGATCCTTTTAAATATATTGAGACTTGTTTTATGGCCTAGCACGTTGTTGGGAGAGGAATTACAGCAGGGCTTTTCTTGGTTAACACTTTTTAACACTTTTCCTGGTTCTCTCTTTTAAACTTGACCATTTTGTTTGTTGCTGTCAGAGAACTAACAATTTCCTTTTACTTGCTCACCATTAAAATTTCCATTACTATTCACAGTGCACTAAGGCTTGAATTTCTTCCTAGTCTATTCAGAATAAAATCAGTCCTCACAGGGAGAGCTCTGGAACTCTTTTTCCCCCGTGGCTTACCTTTTTCCTTTGGGCAGGTTTCTATGCCACTACTCTGAAGCTAGGAGTGGAGACTGATTCTCTCTGACTGTCTCAATTACTCTACAAGCAGTGGTCTGGTTAGAAGTGGTAGTTCATGTACTTTTTAGCTTGTGGGGAACTTCACCTTGTATGCAGTCTGGAAATGTGACTATTGGGCCTCCAATATTCTGCGCCTGCTCCACCTGGCCTGACATTTCCTGGTATAGAGCTTATACCTCATAAGTGGCAGCTGGGTGGAAGTTAGGAACCTTTCAGTCACTCTTGCCTGGAATAGAGTTTATGCATTTGGGGAAGGGGAGTGATAGACTGAAAGTAAAACAACAAAAAAGTGCTCTGTAACGAAAACCTAATCACAGGAAATCTGGACAGGCTGCTTTGGTATGGGGAAAAGTGAACTTCAGAACAAGAAATATTACCAGGGATAAAGAAAGGCAAGACATTGCATAAGGATAAGGACATTGCATTTTACCCAAAAGACATAACAGTTCAACATGTCTACGCACCTAACATCAGATATTCGAAATAGATGAAGCAAAATCAGCAGAACTAGAAGGAGGAAGAAGGAAGGTCGCAAATGTCATTGGAGGCTTCAACAATTTCAATACTTTATTCTCAATAAGTGATGTAACTGGCTCGGCGCCTGTAGGTCAAGTGGCTAAGGCACCAGCCACATACACTTAAGGTGGTGGGTTCAAATCCAGCACAGGCCCACCAAACAATAATGATAGCTGCAACCAAAAAATAGCCAGGTGTTGTGGCGGGCGCCTGTGGTCCCAGCTACTTGGGAGGCTGAGGCAGGAGACTCACTTGAGCCCAGGAGTTGGAGGTTGCTGTGAGCTGTGATGCCAAAGCACCCTACCCAGGGGGACAGCTTGAGGCTCTGTCTCAAAAAAAAAAAAAAAAGATATACTAGAACTGAGCAATACTACTGATACAGGACAAGTGGCATCCCAGCCACCTCGTGGAGCTGGGGGCACAGACCAGCTGCCTCCACCTTGAGAATGTTGGTGCAGTGGCAGCAAGCAGCAGAACCAGCAGGCTGGAGGGTGGGCAGGGGGTCCCCATTTCCTAGGCCTGGGACTAAAAGGGATTGTAGCCATTAATTTGCAACCCAGACAGATGTCCCAGACACGCTAAATGTAACATGTTGTTCCACACAGACAGAGGTCCCAGGCACGCTAAATGTAACAGGTTGTTCCAGACAGACACGTGTCCCAGGCACGCTAAGTGTAACTAACATGTTGTTCCAGACAGACAGATGTCCCAGACACACTAAATGTAACAGGTTGTTCCAGACAGACAGAGGTCACAGACAGACTAAATGTAACTACTGAGGGCCCCATGTGACTATATAGACCCCTAGACAAAGAGCCTAGGGACAGACAGACAGAGAAGGAGAGAGAAAGAGCACTTTTCTCTCCTAACTCCAGTTTTCTCTCTCTGCCAGGAGCTCTGGCACTTCTGTATTCTTTTCTGTAAATAAATCCTGTCTTACCACTGATCTGTGGTCCACAGATTCATGCTTTGAATCACCGAGACCAAGAACCTACTGAAGAGCAAAATTCCGGTATCACTATCATCCAACTTGACCTAATTGACAGTTATAGAATTTTCCACCCAACAATAGTAGAATGCACAGTTTTTTTGAGTGTACAAGGAGCATTCACCAGGATAGGCTATATTTTAGGATGTAGAAGAAACCTTTGAAAATTTGAAAGTATTGAAACCATACAAAGAATATTCTCTGTCTATAAGAGATTAAAACTATAAATGAAATAAAGATATTTGAAACAGGCTCGGCGCCTATAGCTTAACCGGCTAAGGCGCCAGCTACGTACACCTAAGGTGGCGGGTTTGAATCCCCAGCCCGGACCCGCCAAACAACAATGATGGCTGCAACCAAAAAATAGCTGGGCGTTGTGGTGGGCGCCTGTGGTCCCAGCTACTTGGGAGGCGGAGGCAGGAGACTCGCTAGGGCCCAGGAGTTGGAGGTTGCTGTGAGCTGTAATGCCACGGCCCTCTACCCAGGGGGAAAGCTTGAGGCTCTGTCTCAAAAAAAAAAAAAAAAGATATTTGAAACATCCTCTAATACTTTGAAATTAACCAACAAATTCATAAGTAACTCACAGGTAAAAGGCAGTATGTAATTTAAATATTTTTAATGATATAGCCAACATATCAAAATGTGTGAAAACAGCTAAAGCAGTGGTTAGATGGAAATTTATAGCTTTTAATATTTATGACGATAAAGTAGAAAGGTCTTAAATGGGTGCTATAAACTTTCACTTTCAGAAAGCAGAAAAAGAATACAAAATTAAACACATAGCAAGCTAGGAAATAATAAAGAGCAGAAGGCAATAAAATTGAAAAGAGGAAAAACAAGAAACATCAATGAAAAAGTGAAAAATAAGAAACATTAATGAAAACCCCCCAAATCTGGGTTTTGTAATGATCAATAAAATGTACTAATATTGATTTATTGCTTCAGCTCCAAATTAACTCTTCAGTATCTGGTTTTCAGTAATGACTGGACTCTTGGTAGAGTGCTGTGACACCACAGCTCACAGCAACCTCAAACTCTTGGGTTTAAGCAATTCTCTTGCCTCAGCCTCCCAAGTAGCTGGGACTACAGGCGTCTGCCACAACATCTGGCTTTGTTGTTGTTGTTGTTCTTGTTGTTGTAGTTGTCATTGTTCAGCAGGCCTGGGCCAGGTTCGAACCCCCGGGTTCTAGTGTATGAGGCCAGCGCCCTAGCAGCTGAGCTACAGGCACTGAGCCAACCCTAAGAATTTTAGCTTTAAGAGTATACAATGTTAAGCTTTATCAGTAGAGGACAGAAAAGGACTGAAGGAAGAAAGATTTCCTTCCTTTTTTTTTTTTTTTTTGGCCAGGGCTGAGTTTGAACCCACCACCTCGGCATATGGGGCTGGTGCCTTACTCCTTTGAGCCACAGGCGCCGCCTCTGGTTTTTTTTTTTTTTTTCACCAACCCGAGCCGCGCTCAGGCTGCAGCTGCGCCCACCCGCCAATGGCTCTGGCTCAAACCTACCAGAGGGGGCGCCTCACAGAGGAAAGCGGTGGTGGGCGGGGCCCGGGCCACGCTACGCCCCAGCGGAGCGCTGCTGCCATCCAATCGCCTTCTTCCTGGCCGCTCACCTGCTAGGCTCAGTTTCCTTCCTTTCTTCCTGCTCTCATTCTTTCCTTTTTTCTTTCTTTCTTTCCTTGTTCCCTTCCTTAAATCTCTTTCTCTGGCTCGGCGCCTGTGGCTCAAGAGGCTAAGGCGCCAGCCACCTACACCTAAGGTGGAGGGTTCGAATCCCCAGCCCGGGCCCACCAAACAACAATGATGGCTGCAACCAAAAAAAAAAAAAATGACCAGGCGTTGTGGCGGGCGCCTGTAGTCCCAGCTACTTGGGAGGCTGAGGCAGGAGACTCACTTGACCCCAGGAGTTAAAGGTTGCTGTGAGCTATGATGGCATGGCACTCTACCCAGGGGGACAGCTTGAGGCTCTGTCTCAAAAAAAAAAAATCTCTTTCCCTCCCAGACAGCACAATTGCATGATCATGCAATAGCCCCAATTCAGGACCAATGACCATCTTAGTGCAGCTCTACTGTCTTAGTAACACTCTGATTCTCTTTGTTCACCTGCCCACTAGCCTCAACCTACCTGTGCCTGAGAGAGGTATGCTTATGGGTCTCCCTACATGGAAATTGTGTGCTTCACACCTTAGGCCTGGAGCAGTGTCTCATCTCCCTCTGTGACTAAGCTCTGCGTGTCACCTATGCCCTAAAGGTTTGTTTCCTGCTTGACTGGTGACTGTGAACCAGCTCTGGTCTAGGCATCATTATGAAATTTCATGCCATTCGTTGGTCTACAACCATGCCTTCAGAGTGATGAACTCTGAACCTCAAACGTGGGGAGAGGGCCCCTTTATCAATTTTGTCCTTCTTTGGGTTTTTACCTGGATCCTAGGCTCAAGGATTCTGGGACCCTTCCAATTTCACGTGGTTGTTGGCAGAATTCATTTCCTTGCTGCTGTAGAGAGCATGGCAACTTTTTTCCTCAAAGCCTTCAGGAGAATCACTTTGTTGCATAAATTTCTTATTTCAGGGAAAGCCTAAACTGTCTCTTAAAGGGCTCATTGGACTAGGTCAGGCATGGCTAAGATAATGTTTCTTTTTATTATCTCAGACTCAACTGATTAGAGACCTTAATTGTAGCTGCAAAATTCCTTTTCCTCTCCCATATTCTATTAGTTATAAGCAACTCATGGGTTCTCCCCACAATGACAGGGGATATGATTACACAAAGCTATGGGTGACAGAAGGCAAGAATTATAGGGGTATCTTAGATTTTTGTCTACCACATTAATAGACTAATCTTGGGAATGTCCATACGGTATAGATTAAGTTGCATGAGTAAATGATCAAACTCCTTGGACACCCAAGTCCTATCACGTTGCCCTGTCTCCCTCAATTCATGCTTATGGTGCCCTGGGGCATTCCTTATGGTCACTTGGCAAAGACAGGAAAAATACTGAAGCTTGATTTACAGATGGGTCTGCAAGTTATGCTACTACCTCTTGAAAGCTGAGAACTGAAGGATGACCAGAAGTAGACCTGCAGTGATTCCTAAGCATTTGGTAATGGTTTAGCTGGATGGTTAAAACAATGAAAGGAATGAGACTGAAAGATTGATGATAAGAAAGCCTAGAGAAAGGTATAGGATAGGTTTGGGGTTTTTTTTTGAATTGGCAGATTGTGAAGATCTTTGTGTTCCATGGGAATACACACCAAAGGGCACCCATAGCAGGAAAGACTCTTAAAATTTAGGTAGACAAAATGGCACACTTTGTGGATGATAGTCAACTTCTTTGTCTAGGCATCTAAGTGCTTGCTCAATGAGCCAATGCATATAAGAATCTATGGTGACAGGGATGGAGGCTTTGCATAAACTCAGCAACTCCACTTCCTCTTCTCAAGGCTGAGCTGGATAATAATACCAATGAGCACCTAATCTGCCAAAAGCAGAGACCAAATATAAGTCTTGAATATGGCATCATTTTCTATGGGGGTCAGCCAGCTGGCTGATCACAGATTGTTTACATCGAAACTCTTTCATCACGGATAGGGAAGAGTTTCATCCTCTCAGGAACCGACGCAGATTCTGGATATGGATTTGTCTTCATTTCCCAAGATGCTTCTTCCATCCAGTAGCGCCATCTGGGAACTCATAGAATGCCTTATCTGCCATTATGGCATTTCATACACAATTACAGTCATATATTCCTGAACCGCAAGGATACATTCTGAGAAATAGGTCATCAGGAGACTTCATCATTGGGCAGGCATCATGAAGTACACTTAATACAAATCTAGATGGCCCAGTCTATTTCTCCCAGGCTACAAACCTGTATATCAAGTTACTCTACTGAATACCAGAAGCAATAGTAACACGATGATACGTACTTATGTACCTAGATTATCTAAGCATAGAAAAGGTATGGTAAAAATACACTTTAATAAATAGGAAATGGTACAACTACACCTGTAGAGGGGAATGGAGCTTGTAGAACCGGAGGTTGCTCTGCACGAGTCAGTGAGTGAGTGGTGAGTGAATGTGAAGGCCTAGGACATTACTGTACCCCACTGTAGACTTTATAAACACTGGACACTTAGGCTGCACTAAATTCCCAAAACATTTTTAATCTTCAATTGTAAATTGACCTTAGCTTAAGTATAAAGTTACTTTATAAACTTTTTTTATTTAATTAATTCATTTATTTTCTATTTTTGGAGACAGAGTCTCAATCTGTTGCCCCAGGCTAGAAGGCTAGAGTGCAGTGTTGTCATAGTTCACAGCAACCTCAAACTCCTAGGCTCAAGCGATCCTCCAGCCTCAGCCCCCTCCCCCCAAGTAGCTGGGACTATGGGCGTGTGCCACCAAACCTGGCTCATTTTTCTATTTTTAGTACAGATATGGTCTGGCTCTTGCTCTCGCTGGTCTTGAACTCTTGAGCTCTAGCAAACTACCCCCTACCAGAGTTCTCAGAGTACTAGGATTACAGGTATGAGCCACCATGCCCAGCCACTTTATAAACTTTTAATTTTTATTTATTTATTGATTTATTTTCTTTTTGGAGACAGTCTCATTTTATCACCCTCAGTAGAGTACCGTGGCATCACACAGCTCACAGCAACCTCCAACACCTGGGCTTAGGTGATTCTCTTGCTTTGGCCTCCTGAGAAACACCCGCCACAATGCCCGGCTATTTTGTTGTTGTTGTTGCAGTTTGGCTGGGGCCAGGTTCAAACCCGCCATCCTCCGTATATGGGGCCAGCACCCTACCCACTGAGCCACAGCACCGCCCTTATAAACTTTTTAAATGTTCTTTTTGTAAACTTTTTGATTCTTTTGTAACAACACTTAGCTTAAAACACAAACATATTATACAGTTGTACAAAAATATTTTCTTCCTTTATATCCTTAGTGTATAAGCTTTTTTCTATTTAATTTTTTTAACTTTTTAAACCTTCCTGTTAAAAACTAAGACACAAATGCACACATTAGCCTAGACATGAGCCTTGACCCTACAGAGGGTCAAGATCATTAATATCACTGTTTTTCACCTTCATACCTTGTCCCACTGGAAGGTTTTTAGCTGAGAGTGGAGATGTTATCACCTACAATAACAATGCCTTTTTCTGGAATTCCTCCTGAAGGACCTGCATGGGGATAACTTATAGTTAACTTTTTAAAATAAGTAGAAGCAGTACACTCTAAAATAACAATAAAAAGGCAAGGCACAGTGGCTCACGCCTGCAATCCTAACACTTCTGAGAAGCTGAGGTGGGTGGATTGCTTGAGCTCAGTAGTTCTAGACCAGGCTAAGCAAGAATGAGGTCCTGTCTCTACTAAAAATAGAAAAACTAGCCAGGAGTAGTAGCACACATCTGTAGTCCCAGCTACTCGGAAGGCTGAGGCAAGATCTCTTAACCCCAAGAGTTTGAGGTCCGTGTGAGCTATGACACCACTGCACTCTATCCAGTAAGACTGTCTCAAAATAAAAATAAAATAAAATAACAAGGCTCGGTGCCTGTGGCTCAAGTGGCTAAGGCACCAGCCATATACACCTAAGGTGGCAGGTTCGAATCCAGCTTGGGCCTGCCAAACAACAATGACAGCTGCAACCAAAAAAATAGCTGGGCGTTGTAGCGGGCACCTATGGTCCCAGCTACTTGGGAGGCTGAGGCAGGAGACTTACTTGAGCCCAGGAGTTGCAGGTTGCTGTGAGCTGTGATGCCACAGCACTCTACCCAGGGAGACAGCTTGAGGCTCTGTCTCAAAAAATAATAACAACAATAACAAAAAAGCATAGTAAACACCTAAATCTGTAAAGTAGTTGATTATTATCATTATTAGGTATTATGTACTATACATAATTGTATGTGCTGCATATTTATACAGGGAAGCCATAAAATTTGTATGCAACCTAAAATAGTGTGCAATTTAAAATTGCACATAAAGCCTGGGCACACTGGCTCACGCCTATTATCCCAGCCCTCTGGGAGGCCAAGGCGGACAGATCGCCTGATCTCCTGAGTTTGAGACCAGTCTGAGCTAGAGTGAGACCCTCATCTCTAAAAATAGCTGGGCATTGTGGCAGGCGCCTGTAGTCTCAGCTAGGTGGGAGGCTGAGGCAAGAGAATCACTTGAGCCCAAGAGTTTGAGGTTGTTGTGAGCTGTGATGCCACAGCACTCTACTGGGGGTAACAAAGTGAGAGTCTGTCTCAAAAAAAAAAAGCATAAAACAAAATAAAATTGCAGATGAACTTTATGGCCACCCTGGATGACAAAGTCCTGTAGGTTTCCTTACACCAGCATCATCATAAACACATGAGTAATGGGTTATGCTGTGACCTTTAGACGGCTGCAGTGTCACTAGGAGATGGGAATTTTTTTTTTGAGACGGAGCCTCAAGCTAAACCCCTGGGCAGAGTGCCAAGGCATCATGCTCACAGCAACCACCAACACCTGGGCTCAAGCGAGTCTCTTGCCTCCATCTCCCAAGTAGCTGGGACTACAGGTGCCCGCCACAACGCCTGGCCATTTTTTGGTTGCAGCCATCATTGTTGTTTGTTGGGCCCGGGCTGGGGATTCAAACCCGCCACCTTAGGTGTATGTGGCTGGCGCCTTAGCCAATTGAGCCACAGGTGCTGAGCCGGAGATGGGAATTCTTCAGCTCCTTTATAATCTTCTGTGACCACTGTGGTGTATCGGGACCATCATTTATGGAAACTTGGTTATGTGCTGCATGAGTGGATGTATCCCAGTAAAGGAAGTGTGCAGCAAAGTTGTGCTCTCAGTGGGAATAACTGGTCTTATGACCCAACCCAGAAGCAGCTGTTCTAACTGAAAGGTGATATAGCTTACTGAACACTCAGGTGCAGTGCTAATGGGGAGAAAACACCCTGTGAAGATGGAATTCAGTCTCCCAGGGTGCAGTTTATGCTTTAAATCAGAGACTATCATCTGGTACGGTTTCCCCGTAGCTGGATTACATGGGCCTAGGAATCAAGCCATAGAAGTGGGAATGACTCCTGTCCCTATTATACCTACTGACTCACCGCATTTTTGCCTCTCATTCCAGCAACTTTGACCTCTGTTGGTTTGAAGATCACCCGAGAGACATTAAAAAGTTACATTGAGCTAGAAGTTAAGACTACTACTTGAACTACTAGGCTTCTAATATCACTAAACCAATAGGCAAAAAAGGGGGCTTAAGTTTCTGGCTGCTGTGATGGATCCAGACCACCAACAAGAAATTTGGTTACTAGTACAACAATACAGTCAAGAAAAATGATCTCTTGACTGGTTTTGGTTATTGGTACAATAATACATTCAACAAGGATAATCTCGGGAGATGATCTGGGGTGCTTGCTGGGTCTTCCATGCCCAATAATAAAAGTTAATGGAAATCTATAGCAACTTCCTAAAACCAAGATGATTGACTAGTCACATCTTTCAGGAATATAAGTTTGGAGCACTTGGCTCAGCGCCTGTGGCTCAAGCGGCTAAGGCGCCAGCCACATACACCTAAGGTGGCGGGTTCGAATCCCCAGCCCGGGCCCGCCAAACAACAATAATGGCTGCAACAAAAAAATGGCCAGGCGTTGTGGCGGGTGCCTATGGTCCCAGCTACTTGGGAGGCTGAGGCAGGAGACTTGCTTGAGCCCAGGAGTTGGAGGTTGCTGTGAGCTGTGATGCCATAGCACTCTACCCAGGGGGATAGCTTGAGGCTCTGCCTCAAAAAAAAGTTTGGAGCACTCTACCATATAAAAAATTGGGAACACATGAAGCTCTGAGGAAGGTGAAGGAAATAGGAATTTTCTTAACTACTAGTTGAAGAAAATAGTCATAGATATCAACTATGACCTAGTGAAAAATTAGAGAATTTAGAATTGTGATAGCTATGGCTCATCCTATAAGGGTACATGTGAATCTCTCTAAATATAGAATATAAATGTCTTAACACAATAACTAAGAAAAAGACATGAAAGCTATGTTAACCAGTTGGATGAAAGTATTTCAAATTGCATACAGAAACAGTACACTGTACCCCATGATAGTATTAATGTACACTGCTATGATTTAATTAAAAAAAAAGAATTGTGACAGCTTTTCGTATTTTCTCTTTGCTTGACACATGTCCGTGTTAATTTGTAGATATTATTTTTTCTTCTTTTTTTCCCATTTATACTTTATACACACATTATTAAGTCTGGGCACAGTGGCTCATACCTGTAATCCTAACACTGTGGGAGGCTGAGGCAGGTGGATTGCCTGAACAAGAGCAAGATTGCCATCTCTAAGAATAGCTGGGTGTTGTGCCAGGTGCCTGTAGTCCTAGCTACTCAGGAGGCTGAGGCAAGACGATCACTTGAGCCCAAGAGTTTGAGGTTGCTGTGAGCTATGACACCACAGCACTCTACCAAGGGCAACAAAGTAAAACTCTGTCTCCCCCAAAATAAAAAATATATACATACACACATTATTGGAGGTTAACTTTACAATTTAGTGTTTAAACAACACCATGTTCAGTGAAAGTGTGATTGAGTTTAAGGAGTAATTCATCCAGCCATCTATGGATATGACTTTTTTTTTTGAGACAGAGTCTCACTATGTTGCCCTCAGTAGAGTGCCCTGGTGTCACAGCTCACAGCAACCTCCAACTCTCAGGCTTAAGCAATTCTCTTGCCTCAGCCTCCCAAGTAGCTGGGACTACAGGCACCTGCCACAACACCCAGCTATTTTTTTGTTGTAGTTGTCGTTGTTTAGCAGGCCTGGGCCGGGGTTGAAACCACCAGCCCCGGTGTATGTGACTGGCGTTCTAACCACTGAGCTACAGATACTGAGCCAGATATGAGTTTTTGAACTGTGCACCCTTTCATTCTGGGAACAGATGAGAACTTCTTCACTTACAAAAGGATGTTATCTGTATTTTCTTATGTAGAAATATAGGTAGTTTAGATGCTGTGTGACATGCCAATGTGTGTAGAGGGTGCATGTGGAAGCTGAACAGCCAAAGGGGGCAACTGCAAAAATGGACTGGGCAATAAAATGCTCCTTTTTATAGTGAATGGTATGTTAAAATTTGACAGTAGAGGGCAGCACCTGTGGCTCAAAGGAGTAGGGCGCTGGCCCCATATACCGGAGGTGGCAGGTGGTTCAAACCTACCCTGGCTAAAAACTGCAAAAAAAGAAAGAAAATTGACAGCAGAAGAGTGTGGAGGACTTGTAGGAGGAGGGAGGCTTCTCTTACTGGTGTGCTGCGTGTTTTGTTTTGTTTTTGTCACTCAGTGATGCAGGTGTGTGGAGATAACCAGGAGCATGTGGTCCTTCAGTGAATGTGCAGTTGTGGCCCATCTCAAGTGCCTCCTTTTGTGTGGTCTTCAGAATACGGACAGCACATGCGCCAGGTGTTTCATCTGCAGCCACAGCCCAACTCCCTCTGCATGTTTGGCTGCCAGCAGCGACACATCCCAGGGAGTTGTTCCCTGCAGCCCACCTCGTACTCCAGGCCTCACAGCTGCTCCAGCGGCCCAGCTCATGCAGCTTTGCTTCACCAGCACCCTGGAGGAGTCCTATTTCCAATTTTCTCATTAACTTCAGATCGTCACTGCCCAGAATCACAGCAAAATCTTCCGTCATCTGGAGGTGTGCATCTGTACTTTTTGTAAGGAATGCTGAACCTCAACCTGGGTCGGGAACTCCCTTCCAATTTTGTCCTTCTTTGAATACTGTCCTCAACCTTAGGGTACACTTCCTATTTCTCCTTCCATATTTGCATCAATCTCCTATCTTAGTTGAATAATTCTTTAATTTAAACTTATGTTTAAATTATTGTCTGGATTCAGTCTCTTGATTGGACCCAGACTGATATAGAAAACTCTAGCCACTTGACCAAGGGGGAAAAAAGAAAAAATACAAATAATCAATATCAAGAATAAAAGAAAAGGCTCAGCACCTGTGGCTCAAGCAGCTAAGGCACCAGCCACATACACCACAGCTGGAGAGTTCAAATCCAACCCGGGCCTGCCAAACAACAATGACAACTACAACCAAAAAATAGCCGGGCATTGTGGCGGGCGCCTGTAGTCCCAGCTACTTGGGAGGCTGAGGCAAGAGAATTGCTTAAGCCCAGGAGTTGGAGGTTGCTGTCAGCTGTGATGCCATAGCACTCTACCCAGGGGGACAGCTTGAGGCTCTGTCTCAAAAACAAACAAAAAAAAGGTACAATATACAAGAGAACAAATGATCTTGGTATATATTGGGCATTATTATATTGAATGTATAATGATGTATCGTATGTTATATGTAATTCATATATACAATATAATTTGTGTTCCAGTAACTAGATGCTCCTCTTTTAGGCCTCTTGCTAGCTCTTTTATTTCTCTCTTCTATACAATGGAGTGCTCAGAGCTTTAGCCTTGAGACTCTTTTCTTTTTTTTTTGGAGACAGAGCGCCACTATGTCGCCCTTAGTAGAGTGCTGTGGTGTCACCGTTCACAGCAACCTCAAACTCTTGGGCTTAAGTGATTCTTTTGCCTCAGCCTCCCAAGTAGCTGGGACTACAGGCACCTGCCACAACACCTGGTTATTTTTTGTTGCAGTTGTCATCGTTGTTTAGCTGGGTTCGAACCCACGGGCCTCCGCATATGTGGCTGGCACCATAACTACTCTGCTACAGGCACCAAGCCTGGAAACTCTTTTCTATCTCCCTTACTCATGTGGTAATTTCATCTGCTGTCATGGCTTAAACGTTATCTACCTGTCTACACACACTCATACATATATGTGCATGTGTGCATGTATATATATGTTTATATGTGAACATATACGTATATAAACATTTAGTAACAGAGCATAATACCTAACATATGGTGATTGACTGAAAAATGGTATTTGTTTTTATGTAGACGGTTGTGATTATCACAGGTAAAGTACCTGGCTCAAAGTTCCTTCCCTCCTTTCTTTTTTTTTTTTCTTCCCTCCTTTCTTGTTCTTAGTTCGGCTCCCTTGCACATCTAGTTTCCTTGCCTGCTCGTGCTGCTGAATTGCTCTTGCTTCTCTCGGAAGGATCCTGTACTTCCTCTCCTTCTCACTTAATCCTTATGAACTTGGCCTTCCTAATAAAGACTATGGATCAGGCGGCCACCTCTTTGTATCTGCCTTTGGGACTAATTATTTGACACTGGACACAAATCATGCTCCTTGATCAACCCTTTGCTGCCATCACCTGGCCTAATCCCGCATCTGTCACGGTTGACTACAAGACCACGGGCTAGCAGAAGCTCAGCTCTGCCCCCCACCCCCCACCCCACCCCCGTTCTGAAAAGGATTTCAGAAGAATAGTCACCTAGAGAATTCAGGGTAATCCATCCCTTCCTCTGGAAGATGGAGCTGAAGAAGAGATGGCCAGCTCAACATGTTACCACCAAAAGGCAAAATTCAGCTGCTTTGAAATAATTTGTTTTAAAAATGATTCAGGACTACTTATGGCTACATCAGCATTATATGGGGAGAAAGGAAAAAATTATAGGAGAGCCTCCATCCTCACATGGTTGCCTTTAGGAGCTCAGTTCATCTCTGGATCTCTAAGTGCTGGGACCTACCTGAGATGGCACTATTTCCGAACATCAAACCTCGCTTCCTCTCATGGAATCAAATGCTATTACAAAGGAGGGGACAGGCAGTGGGAGCGCGTTCCCTGTTTCTTACCTGTGCGTCACATAAGATGCTCACTTGGACTTGGCAAGGGAAATTCATTTTCTTGGAGGCAGAGAGCTTGAATGACCCATCTCCCTGAAGAGTTGTCAAAAGAATAAGCGTAAATTGATACTGTCATTCGTGAGCAAGTTCTTGGCCAACAATGACATTTAATCTTTTGACCTAGAAATTACTTAACATCATATAATTTCAACGAATTAGTGATTATAAAGTTTCTGAGGGAAATAGCAGCTCGCTACAGCATTAAGCTGCAGGCTCTGACCTTTCCCGAGTAACGACTGAGCCTGCCTTTACATAATATGTGATAACTGGAGAGTAAAGCATATGTCTCTTTAATTAATTGACTAGAAACAGATTTATAAAACTGAAGTGGAAACGCTTGCTGATAATCTTCCTTCCTGCTGCCATAATAATTCTTTTATTTACTTCAACTCTTGACACAGGGAGGGAATCTCTGCTTATCACCCCCTCAGGGTCTGCGTCTCGGAACGTTCTTCCTGACAGTTCTCTGAAAAAAACTACTGTGCACTAAAGACCACGTGCCAGAACGTCAAGAGACCTCACTTGTGCACACAAGGATGCCTGAGTTCCAGCTGTGCATCTGACATCCCTGTGACTTTGACCTCAGTTTCCCCACGTGTATATAGAAGCAATTGGACTAGATAATCCCTACAATTCCTCTGAGTACGGGCATTCTACAATTCCAGTGTTTCAAATACAAAGAATCATCTCACTTACATTCTTTTCTCTTTATTTTTTAAGAGAGAGAGGTCTCTCTCTGTTGCCCGCCTAGAGTGCAGTGGCGTCATCATAACTCACTGCAACCTCAAACTCCTTGGCCTTTCAAAGTGCTAGGATGACAGAAGCGAGCCACTGTGCCCGGCCAAATTTAAAAAAAAAAAATCATCTCACTTACGTTCTTTCATTTCCTCTCCATTGGAGGATTTTTGTTAGGACAGCAGTTAAATTCATTAACAGATTCTAGTCATGGACATTTTTGTCCATTGGGTTTTGTCCATTGGTGGCGACACTGAAGCGGCTGTCACTAGCTACAGCCGGTTAGTCCTTTAGAACTCCTCGTTGGTCCCTGATTCCCCCTTACGTTGGTGTGCCCAGGGCTCAGGCCTTGGGGCCTCTTCTCTGTCTTGCCTTATACTTGTAGTAATTCATCAGCTCTCATGATTTCAATACCATCTGTACAGTGATAACGCCGTAATGTATGCCCTCAGCTCAGACCTCTCCCCTCTACTTCGGTAATACACACCCAACTGCCTATAATACAGCTCTTCTTAGGAATCTAATATGCACCTTACACTTAACATAACCAAAAAGAGCCTCCCCATCTTACTAAAATTAGCTCTTTCATCAGTCTTCCCCTTTTAGCAAGTGGCACCCCCATAATTTCAAGACTTTTCTTTCACTCCCTGTATTCAACTTGTTGGAAAATCCTAGTTTCCATCTATAACATATAAATAGAATGCCATTACATCTCACCGTGCCCACTGCTAGCATGGTAGTCCAAACCATCATCATCTCTCACCTAGATCGTTGCAGCAGCGTCCTCATTAGTCTTCCTGCTTCTGATCTTACTGTGCTGTGGCCAGTTCTCCCTAGAATAAACAGAGCAATTCAATTAAAATGTAAGATTATATCAGCCTGGGCTTTAATCCTCTAATAGCTTCCAAGAAAAGATAAAGCCCTTGTGGTGGCCTGTAAAAACCTAAACCATAGCCCTGCCCGTTAGCGATGCAACTCACCTCCTACTTGTCCTCACCCCTGTCACTCCATTCCAGACCCAGGACCTTTTTGCCATTCCTCAGGCACACCCAGACATGCTCCTGCCTCAGGGCCTTTGCATTTGTTATTCTCTCCCCCTGGACAGCTTTTTTCCAGATGTCTGCCCAGCATAGTGACTCCCTTACCTCCTGCAGGTGGTGACATCTATCATTGAGGCCCTCTTCAATGATCCTATTTAAAATGACACACATCTCCTACTAAGCAGGACTTTCCCCTCTTCTCTCACCTGCCATTTCCTTAGCACTTTTTATCCCTTTACACCCCACATATTTACCTCTTTATTTGTTTATTGCCTGTCTTCCCTCGCTAGCATGTAAGCTCCTCGAGCACAGGGACTCTTGTCTGTTTCCCAGTGCCTAGAAGAGTGCCTGGCACATAGTAGGGACTCAGCAAATATTTGTTTAAAAAATAAATGAACTGTCTCCATTGACCAGATGGCTCAGAGATTCACCTCCCTCTTGTTAGAAAATGACAAAATGGCTTTATAAAGTGAATCAGACTGTGAACGCTAAGTGAAAAATATTGTATAGATGCACAAATGATTATTTCATTATCTGGCCAATGTACAAGGGACACATACAAATTGTTCTAATCACAGAGTGATGAAAGAGTAATGAACAATGGGTTCTTGAGTAAGCACAAGAAGAAAATAATGAATCGTAGTTTAAATGAAATTGAGATGCAATGGCCTGCATTACAGGCTTGCTTTATCTATTCTTTGAGCACTATCATTTGGCAGGAGGGAATATCCTTTAGAGAAAAATAAATGGGTCAGAGAGGCAGGTCAAGTGATGTAATAGTCAGATCCAGGGCTTTCACTGAGTAGGTCAGTATTTAAATGCCTTTCATTGTAGATCCTTGACTTTCCAGATATAATTTTCTGATTGTTTATTTGCAACAATGAATCAAATGAGCATTTACTTCTTTGCCTTAAAAGCAAATTTTCTCTTATTCAGAATTTGTGGGCAGCAATTGAAATTTTTGGCTATCTCTGATCAGATACCTTCCTCATCTAAACACAATGAACTGAACAATGATTTGTGATTAGGACTGCATATTCCAAGGAAAGATTTTTATTTAGGGTTGGTCTACAAAATAATGGTTTCCATTGCCTCTCCTGCATCTCAGTTCTTAGATGTAAAATAGAGCATTAGGCAGGTGGATACTGTTGCTAAGGAGAAGGCCTCTGCTCTAGGTCTGCCCAGGGTTCAGTGCCAAATAATGATTTCCAGTTGGGTATATGTGAAAGGTCTTGATTTAGTGAGCAAGTTGCTGGATTATATTTGTACAATCCTCTATCCAAGACCTTAGAACCATGGGCTGAGGCCTTCTTTAATGGAAAAACAAAAAAAAAGAAATATCCAGTCTTACTACAGTGTATTAAAGTTTTAAAGTCTTCGCACCAAAAAAAAAAAAAAAAAAAAAAAAAAAAAAACCCTGAGCCTTGAAGGAAAAGAACCTATTTGGCATTTGAAGGCAGTGCCTGGCACTGGTTGGAGGCAATGACTTTCGTATGAATAAATGAAGAATTGCATGTCACACATGCCATTCATTTGAGAATTCTTACACAGGTGTTTCTTTGAAAGGCCTTATATTTCTGTCTGTACTTGAAATATAGATCAGGAAGTAACATTTTGTTGCAAGGATAAGAAAAATCAATAAGAGCATCCAAAGTCGTGGCCCAAAAAGACACACATTTTCCCTCGGCAGGTCTCAGTGCCCCATCTGAAAGGCGTGCAGAGAACACAATCATTTCCGCTGCTGTCAGCAGCAGGCTTTTTTTGTTAATGGTTAGTCATTCAAATCACAATAGGAACTAACTATGTGTTCTTCACACTGACCAGTATGCATATCTGCTTAAAACCTTAAAATAAAGCAGTAAAAAAGGTGACTTCTATCCATATGAATAAATACACATACTATTAATACAGGAAAGCTTTTAATTTTCCACTGCTGTCGCCTCTCAAATCTGTTGGGAGGTAATATGATGTGTATCTTTTTTCCTGGTTTTTATCATTTAAAGATGCTCTCAGGGGAATCATACACATGGATGCAGCCTGATCACTAATTATTTCCATGTCATTTGCCTATTGCTGTGCAACAAACAGCCCTACAACTTCAGAGTTTAAAACAACATCAATTTCTTTTTTTTTTCTTTTTTGAGACAGAGTCCCACTCTGTTGCCTTGGGATTGAGTGTCATGGCATCACAACAACCAGAGTCTCTCAGACTCAAGCGATCCTCTTGCCTAAGCCTCCTGAGTAGCTGGGACTACAGGTGCCCACCACAATGCCCGGCTGGTTTTTGTATTCTTAGTTGAGATGGGATCTCACTCTTGTTCAGGCTGATCTCAAACTCCAGAGCTCAGGCTATCCACCCACCTTGGCCTCCCAAAGTGCTAGGATTACAGTTGGGAGCCACCACGCCCAGCCTCAACATCAATTTCTTAATTTTTGTGCTATGTAGATAGATGGGGTGCTTCTCCTTTTTCCTGTGGTGTTGGCTGGGTCTCTGGAATGGCTGGAAAGTGCAAAAATAGCCTCATGCATAGGGCTGGCAATCGGGGCTGGCTCCTGGTTGGGAGCTCAGCTGAGGCTGCTGTTTGAGGGCCTCGATTTTCCTCCATATGGAGACCTTTATGAGGCTTCTTGGGTTTTGGAACAGTATGGTGTCTGAATTCCAAGAGAAAGTGTTCCAAAGAGTGAGGCAGAAACTGAGTATCTCTCAAGGTTCAACCTTGGAAAATACACTGTCACTTTTGCCACATTCTAATGGTCAAAGCAGATCGTAAGGCCAGTCCAATTTCACTTCTCCATGGGAGGACTGGCCAGAGCACATCGGCTTTGGGAATATACTCCGTCACAGCCCTGAATGTGCCTTTTAGTTTTCTCCTCACTGCTTTCCTTCTCATTTCCCCTGGATACTGGGTTTTGAATCAGATCACGTAGCTGTACCAGATTTGAATATGTTAAGTGCACAAGATGTTCTGATCCTAATTTACAAACTATGTCAGCGTAGATCAATCATGGGGAATGGGACCAGACAACAGCCATCTGAGTATTTTAAGGAACCCCAGGGAAAAATTGAGATGCTGTTTGTTAAAATGTATAGTCTGTGATTCTAGAAGGTTATTCTGCAAAAAGGAGCTCAAGTTTCCTGAAGTCTGTGTACCAGACACCATCCTGAATAGTTTATATTCATCACCTCCTTTAATTTCCTCAGTACTTTGAGGGCTAGTTTATTGTCTCCATTCTCCAGATAAGAAAGTTTAAGTCCAGAAAGATTAGATTAACTTGCCCAACTAATCATAGCTGTCAAATAGGTTGACCTTAAATTTCATGTCCAATTCCAAAGCCTCTGCTCTTCAAAGTGTAGCCCCAGGGGACACATCAGAAGACTTGTAGCCTGAGCAGGAGGAAGATAGAGAAGGGTCCTCTAAGGGGCCAGGATCAGGGTCTCAGTTGCTGATATCTAAGGAAAGTAAGGATTCATCGGACTACAATTAAAAGTTGGGAGTGAGGGCTCGGCGCCTGTGGCTCAAGCGGCTAAGGCGCCAGCCACATACACCTAAGGTGGTGGTTCGAATCCCCAGCCCGGGCCTGCCAAACAACAATGATGGCTGCAATCAAAAAAATGGCCAGGCATTGTGGCGGGCGCCTGTAGTCCCAGCCCAGGAGTTGGAGGTTGCTGTGAGCTGTGAGGCCATGGCACTCTACCCAGGGGGATAGCTTGAGGCTTCATCTAAAAAAAAAAAAGTTGGGAGTGAGGAGAGATGGCAGGGATTGTACACTCTGATAAATACGCAGCTGGCTGGAATATTTGTAAGGGGTTAGGATGAGCCAGAGATTAAATATACTCTGTCTGTGGAAGACCACATGGTTTATCAGAGAAGAAATCAAACTAGACTCAACTACCCACATTCTTTTAAGGGGTCAGAGAGACTACAGATTCGATTCATTTATGTATGCCAACTATGGAGACATATAGCTCTCCAGAAACACATTTCAAAAGTGAGAGGTAACAAAATCAGAGACGACCCATACTGAGACTTGTGACAGCTGAAAGTCCCTGCAGCCACTGCTCCAGGACAACTGGAAAGGCTAGTATCAGAAGTTTATTCAAAGTCCATTTCCTTCAAGAATGTCGGGGGACAAATCCCACGAGGCCACAATGGGAAAACTATGTATGTGTATGATGGAATGATACAAATGATTCAAATCAGGCCCATGGCTCTGTGCCTATGGCTCAAGTGGCTAAGGCGCCAGCCATGTACACCTAAGGTGGTGGATTCTAATTCAGCCCGGGCCTGCCAAAACAACAATGACGGCTGCAACTAAAAAATAGCCGGGCATTGTGGCGGGTGCCTGTGGTCCCAGCTACTTGGGAGGCTGAGGCAGGAGACTCACTTGAGCCCAGGAGTTGGAGGTTCCTATGAGCTGTGATGCCACGGCACTCTACCCAGGAGGACAGCTTGAGGCTCTGTCTCAAAAAAAAAAAAAATCAGGCCCATTACATTTTGGATCTTGGTTTGAACCTTACAACCTGTATGACCTTGGAGAAGTCATGTAACCTGTCTGAGGTCAAATTTCACTATCAATAAATGGGAAATAATAGTACATACTTTTCAGGCTAGTTGTGTGAAGCACAAGAGAAAATCTATGTTTTAAGACCTAGCAGACTTCCAGGTGTGGTGGCTCATGCCTCTAATCCCAGCACTCTGGGAGACCAAGGCCGGCAGATCACCTGACCTCAAGAGTTTAAGACTAGCCTGAGCTAGAGCAAGACCCCGTCTCTAAAAATAGCCGGGCGTTTTGGCAGGCGCCTATAGTCCCAGTTACTGGGAAAGCTGAGGCAAGAGAATCACTTGAGCCCAAGAGTTTGAGGTTGCTGTGAGGTATGATGCTACAGCACTTTACCAGGGGCAACAACAAACAAAAGTGAGATCCTGTCTCAAAAAAAAAAGAAAGCCTAGAAGACAGTGAATAAATATTACCTTATTTTATATTTACATATGCTTGCTCTGTGCCAGGAACTATTCTAAGCACCTTACAAATTTGAACTTATATAATCCTCCTAACAACTTCATAGCTATAGATACTGTTATCTTTATTGTACAGATGAGCAAACTGAGGCACAGAAAGATTAAGAGTGACTTGCCTGCAGTTGCACAGCTAGTGAACAGGAGCCCTTAAATTTGAACCCCGATAGCCCAGCATGAGAGTCTGTCCACACTCCTAACCATTTTGTTACTTGAATGTTCTGTTAAGCTGGAATTTCTGAATTCTCCATCATTAAAACCTTCTAATGATTCAATTGAACAGAAGGATTTTGAACTGTATTTTCCCCCATTAAATTTAAACTTCTATAAACTGTTTTGATGCAAGAGGCATAAGCAGGTACCATGTTCAGAAACACTGCAGCAAGTTACCTTGGCTCTCAGAGCTAATTTTTGGAGGCATCATCACTACACAGGTGGAGAGTGGGCCCCAGAGCTGCAGAGGCTGCTCTCTCCCTAGCCCTACACCCCAGGGTTTTGCCTGAATGCAACTTCAGCCCCAATATGATGACCCCTTTCATGTCTGTCGGGGGTTCAAGAAGGTTGACGGCATTTTCATTCTTTCCAAGGTGATCATTAAGGACATCAATTTTTATTTCTCGCCATTAAATTGTTGATTCCCTTCCATAAAAGTTAAAATGTAGTCTCCAAGGGTGGGACAAAGTAGGCAGCTTGCTGAGATTCTGACTTTCCATTTAATTTAGATAGAAAGGGGTTGAGAGATCACAACGCATGATTTAGCCTTACATCGCCTGTGCCCCAGAAACCACTGCTTCATAGGAAAGTAATAAAAAGTCAGAATGCCCCTTGCTCTTCAATATAGGATTATGCCTAATAGAGAAATAAAGAGCATGACTTATAGAGCAAAATGTCAGGACAAGGCGAGTCCAGTCCAGGCCTAATAAGGATTTACTTTGACTCAGTCTGTTCTGTCAGGGAGTTGATCATTTAATGAACAAGAAACTGTCACTCTTGCTTATATTTTGCTTCACTACCTTTCTCACCCAGCTCCCTCCCACCATCTATACCAGCCTGACCATTGCCTCGTCTTTCTCCTTGGAGATTGCCAACATGGAAGGGGCAGCCAAGGAAGATAAGCAATGGCCAAGCCCACTGGCTCACGCCTGTAATCCTAGTGCTCTGGGAGGCGGAGACAGGTGGATTGCCTGAGCTCAGGAGTTTGAGACCAGCCTGAGCAAGAGTGAGACCCAGTCTCTAAAAATAGCTGGGCATTCTGGCAGGCGCCTATACTCCCAACTACTTGAGTGGCTGAAGCAAGAGGATCACTCGAGCCCAGGAGACTGAGGTTGCTGTGAGCTATGATGACAGGGCACTCTAGCAGGGGCAAGAAAGTGACTCTGTCTCAGAAGAAAAAGAATGGACATAAGGGAGATGGTACCCGCCTGTCACTACCTGGGGCAGGAGAGGGAGAAAGGAGTCTTTTAATTCCTTGCTGTAGCTTTTCAGTATTCTCCTTCCCACCGCTCATTGCTGGCTGCACTGAGTTTTGATCCCACTAATACAATTCTCCTGCTCTGAGGAGATGTCAGGCTTGAGAAGAAGCTGCAATAACTGGTCTTCCTTTCCCCAAACTCATGGGGCATAAACCTCCAATGGGAACCTGGAAAAAAATGAAAATCCTAAACATGACCAGCCAACCCTCATAAATTAGTTTCTTCTCCTTCACTGCCTCTTCGGTTTCTATTAGAGAGACAGCACTGCACGGGGTTTGCTGCATGTACTTTGGAGGCAAACTGATGCGACTTAAACATCTGAATTGTTAGCTTAAGTAACTAGAAACAGAGTCACACTCAATTGGGGTTCATTAAGTCAAGATTTTTTTTTTGAGACAGGAACCTCAAGCTGTCCCCCAGGGTAGAGTGCTGTGGCATCTCAGCTCACTGCAACCTCCAACTCCTGGGATCAAGCGAGTCTCCTGCCTCAGCCTCCCAAGTAGCTGGGACCATAGGCGCCGGCCACAACGCCTGGCTATTTTTTTTTCTTTTGGTTGCAGCCTTCATTGTTGTTTGGTGGGCCCAGGCTGGATTTGAACCCACCACCTTAGGTGTACGTGGCTGGTGCCTTAGCCACTTGAGCCATAGGTTCCAAGCCTTAAGTCAAGATTTTAAGGATGAAGATGGGGCATGGTGGCTCACACCTGTAATCCCAGCACTCTGGGGGGCCTAGGTGGGCTGATCACCTGAGCTCAAGAGTTTGAGACTAGACTGAGCCTAAAAATAGCCAGGCATTGTGGTGGGCACCCATAGTCCCAGCTACCCGGGAGGCTGAGGCAGGAGGGTCACTTGAGCCCAAGAGTTTGAGAGGTTGCTGTGAGCTTTGACGCCATGACACACTACCAGACTACCTTATAATGGCTCTAAGTCTAGGCAGTTAGACACTCAGGCAGACACAGTCCAGGTTGGTCTTCATGATCCTCACCTCCTGGTGTTCACACCCTGTGTGATTCCCTCTTCCTGAGTGTTGGCAGGAACTACTACTGCTTCTAACTAATAGAATTCAGCAAAGGTGACAGAAAGCACATGATTACATTTGTGTGATCACATGACATAAGCTTCTTTTTTTTTTTTTTTTTTTGGAGACAGAGCCTCAAGCTATCCCCTTGGGTAGAGTGCCATAGCTTCACAGCTCACAGCAACCTCCAACTCCTGGGCTCAAGCGAGTCTCTTGCCTCTGCCTCCAAGTAGCTGGGACCACAGGTGCCCACCACAGTGCCTGGCTATGTTTTTGGTTGCAGCCATCATTGTCATTTGGCAGGTCTGGGCTAGATTCGAACCCGCCACCTTAGGTGTATGTGGCTGGTGCCTTAGCCACTTGAGCCACAGGCACCAAGCCATGACATAAGCTTCTAATGGCCACCTCACTAGGAGAGACTTTCTCTTCCTTGCTGACCTTGAAAAATCTGTAATGTTTAGAGCTGAGACTGGGTTCCAGCCGCCAATAACTAACTGAGGCCCTCAGTTTGGCAGCCTACAAGGAGTTGAATCCTGCTAACAACCATGTAAATTTTGGAAGCATATGCTTTCCCAGTTAAACTTCAGAAAAGACAGCAGCTCTCACCTGGCACCTGGATTATCTTGAAGGTTTCTTTTAAGACCTTGAGCAGGGGCCCTGCCTAACAGTACTCAGATTTCTAACCCACAGAAACTATGAAATAGTAAGCGAAGGGATTTAAGGAAGGGAGTGATGTAGGCAGATTCGTGATATAGAATTATTTCTCTAGGGACACCTTTACATTGTTGATGGGACTATAACTAATACAGCCCCTTTGGAAAGAAGTATGGAGAATCCTCAAAGAACTCAAAATAGACCTTCCATTTGATCCTGCAATCCCAGCATCCACCCAGAAGAAAAAATTATTTTATCATAAGGACATTTGTACTAGATTGTTTATCACAACTCTATTTACAATCGCCAAGATGTGGAAACAATCTAAATGCCCACCAACCCAGGAATGGATTAATAAGCTGTGGTATATGTACACCATGGAATACAATAAAACCATAAAAGATGGAGTCTTCAAATCTTTTGTGTTTACCTGGATAGAGTGGAAGCACATTCTTCTTAGTAAAGTATCACAAGAACGGAAAAGCAATTATCCAATCCTTATTCTGAAATGAAGCGAGTAGATGAACTAATGCACACCCACACAAGAGAAAAACTCAATTCAATTCAAGATGGGGGTATGGGGAGGAGGGAAGGAGAAAGGAGAGGTGGGAGGGGGACTGGTGTGGTCCCATAATGGGCACAATGGAAGGGTATATGGCATACCTCCTGGGTGCGGGACACAACTTTGACAAATGTACACATTGTAACCTAATTGTTTGTACCCTCGTATTAATTTGAAATTTTAAAAAAGAAATATTGGTGTTCGCAGCCGCTGCCACGCCGCCCGTCACTGTCTAACGCCAGCGCCGCCTCTAGCTCACTGAGCTCCATCTGAAGAAGGGGGCTAAGTAAGGAGGTCTTTATACCATGGCTTCTACAAAGCAGACTGCCAGCAAATCCAGCAGTGGTAAAGCACCCAGGAAGCAACTGGCTACAAAAGCTGCTCACAAGAGTGCGCCCTCTACTGGAGGGGTGAAGAAACCTCATCGCTCCAGGCCTGGTAGTGTGGCACTCTGTGAAATAAGACGTTATCAGAAGTCCACTAAACTTCTGATTCGCAAACTTCCTTTCCAGCGTCTGGTGCAAGAAATTGCTCAGGACTTTAAGACAGATCTGCGCTTCCAGAGTGCAGCTATTGGTGCTTTGCAGGAAACAAGTGAGGCTATCTGGTTGGCCTTTTTGAAGACACCAACCTGTGTGCTATCCATGCCAAACGTGTAACAATTATGCCAAAAGACATCCAGCTAGCACGCCGCATACGTGGAGGACGTGCTTAAGAGTTTGCTATGGGCTCGGCGCCTGTGGCTCAAGCGGCTAAGGTGCCAGCCACATACACCTAAGGTGGCGGGTTCGAATCCAGCCCGGGCCTGCCAAACAACAATGACGGCTGCAACCAAAAAATAGCCAGGCATTGTGGCGGGCGCCTGTGGTCCCAGCTACTTGGGAGGTAAGGCAGGAGACTTGCTTGAGCCCAGAAGTTGGAGGTTGCTGTGAGCTGTGATGCCACAGCACTCTAACCAGGGGGACAACTTGAGATTCTGTCTCAAAAAAAAAAAAGAGTCTGCTATGATGGGAAAACATTTCATTATCAAAAAAAGAATTTTTTTCTTCCTGTTATTGGTAGTTCTGAACATTAGATTTTTCCCCCCCATGGGGTCAAAAGATACTTAAGTATATGATTGCTACTGGAAAAATAGGGGACAGAAATCAGGTATTGGCAGTTTTTCCATTTTCATTTGTGTGTGGATTTTTAATATAAAATGCGGGGATGTGCAGCATTAAAGCAGGTCAAAATGTTTCAGTG
>CAUYTI010026384.1:0-23430 GCA_963575145.1 Galago senegalensis
CCAAACAAGGATGACGGCTGCAACCTAAAAATAGCCAGGCATTGTGGTGGGCGCCTATGGTCCCAGCTACTTGGGAGGCGGAGGCAAGAGACTCGCTTGAGCCCAGGAGTTGGAGGTTGCTGTGAGCTGTAATGCCACGGCACTCTACCCAAGGGGACAGCTTGAGGCTCTGTCTAAAAAAAAAAAAAAAAAAGAACTGGTAGGGTGAGATTGAATTGGGGTTCCCAGGTAGTAGAGATAGCCCCTTATCAGAGCACTAGGCTTTGTAACTGTGGCTTATCTCCTACAACCTTACAAAGGCTCCTTTCAGAGTTTTGGCTCAAGACTCTGAGGAGGACCTACTTGGTGAGATAGCGCAAGCTAGCTCTGTTTTGATGTCAGCCAACACCCTATCCTAAGAAGCCACGGTATTAGGTTTAAATTTCAGCTGTGAAGAGATACAAACAGCTATGGTGTCCAGCCTCCACCCTTCAGTTCTTTTCCTCTATAGAACTTCGAAGGTCAACCTCAGAATGAACCCAAGTGGAGAGCCCCAGACACGAATTCCAATTAAATTGTCTCAAGGCAGTATAAGGGTTTCCAACAGCACAATTGGAGCCAGGGATCCATGCCCTCACCCACCAGGCTCAGTCCACACAGTTATCCGCTTCTTTGCTCACAGGCCCCATTGGAGCCACGGGCTACACCCCCACCCACCAGTCTCAGTCCACACCCAGGAAGCCTCTGCTTGCCAGACCAGTTGGAGTCAGGAGACTACACCCCTGTCTGCCAGTCTCAGTCCACTGCCTGGCAAGCCTCTGTTTGCAGGCTCTGTTGGAGTCAGGGCACCATGCCCTACCTGCAGGTCTCAGTCCTCACACAGTAAGCCTCTGCTCACCACCCCACTGGAGACAAGACCTGCTCTCACATCTTGGTTCACACCCAGAAAGCCTCTGCTTGAGGGTTCTACTGGAGTCAGGGGACCATGCCCTTGCCCTCAGGTCTCAGTCCATGCCTGGCAAGCCTCTGGTCACAGGTCCAGCAGAGGCTGGAGACCAGTCCTGCCTGCCAAACTCAGTCCACACAGGGCAACCACTCTCCTGCTCTGGGTGCTGTCAGAGCCAGGGGTTCTACACCCTGTCCTGCCAGACACGGAGGGTCATCACCATCACTGGCCAGGCATAGTCATAACCAGGGGACTGCTCCTCCTCCTGCTGAGTGTCCCTTTCTTCCCACACCCTCTTTCTTCCCCATTAGTCACAGATTCTGTCCTGATGTTTGACGGTCCACACTATGTCCAGATGTCTCAGGAAAAGACCAAATACTCTGTGCTCTACAGGGGGCAGAACTTCAGGCTGCCATGTGAGGGGGGAAGAGTGGGCTAGGAGTTTGGACTTGTGGGGGGAAAATATCTGTTCAATTTTATGCCTGGTGGGTGGTGTCTAGGTTCATAAATGGTACTTCCCTGGAGAAAGAGACCTGGAGTTCAGTGGCTCTCTCCAGCAGGGTAAAATGAGAGGTCTTTTGTTCCCTGCTCACTCAAAGATAGTCTGTGGCAGGCCTTTTGCTTAGGGAAGAGGTCTCCCATCCTCTAGTTGATAGGCTTTGTACCTGTAATTTGTTTTCTTGAATGTTCTTCCTTGTAGTTACAGCTTGCTGAACTTCTTTCTTGGCTCAGCTCACATAGAGTCCAATTCCATCCAGTTTTTCTCCCTCTGGTCAGGAGCCTCTGCTGAGGGTTGCTGCCAGTCGGCCATCTTCCTAGAATTTTCCTATCTGTCCACTTTTCATTGAGCAATCTTCCTTCATCTGTAATTTTTCTGTTTTGGCGTTTCCATTATGAGATGTTATAGAAGCCATGCTGGTATTAAAAAATTATAATAGATAAAGGAACTATATGTACATTTATTATAAAAATTAATTGACATGAAAATAGAAAGCAAGATTTGAGGCCTTCCATATCTTTCAGTTGCCATTGAAGGGCAAGCCAGAGGGCAGATTGGTGGGTGATTGTGAGGTGCCACTGAGGTATGGAAGTACCCTTAATAATCAAATAAAAATGCTTCCCTGACTTCTATATAACATTAAATGCCTAATGTTGCAATAATAGGTTGAAATATTATTGATAATTGCTCCCTTGCCAAGTCACCACAAGCACATATAATGTCTGATTGTGTCAGTTCAACTGTTTGAGCCACACACTGTTGTAAAACTGAAGCCATGCATGTATACAAATAGCAAAAGCATTTGTGTATTTATTTTACATGACATTGTGATGCACCATTGTCATCTACAAAGTTTATGCTTGAGAATTATGCAATTGAGTTCCACACACCAAAAAAATAATCTCATAGTATTTTAAGTTAAGTTCATGATTTTGTGGTGGGTCACATTCATAGCCCTCTTGGGCAGCCTATAGCCAGCAGCTTGAGCACCACTGATTTAAGATAAGATATGTAGGAATAAATTTAACCAAGGAAGTGAAAGACTTTTATAGTGAAAACTACAAAACATTGCTAAAAGAAATTAAAAAATAAATAAATAGAAAGATAATATATTCTGATAGATTGTTAAGATGACAATATTCCACCAATTGATACAAATTCAATACAATCCCTATTAAAATTTTAGCTGCCTTTTTTGTAAAGAAACAGACAAATTGAATTACAAGGGGCCTCAAAAGCCACAAAGAACACAAAATTGGAGGCTCGTATATTCTGATTTCAAACTTAATACAAAGCTACAGAGATCAAAACAGTACATTTTTGACATAAGAATATGTGTGTGTGTGTATATATATATATATATATATATACATAAAGATGAGACATATATCCTTTTGACATAAGGATGTACGTGTGTATGTGTGTATATATATATATATACACACACATATGTGTATGTATATATATATACTAATGGAATACAGTTAAGACTCCAGTTATCTATAGTTAATTGATTTTAGATATTGATGCCAAGACCATTCATTGGGGAAAGAATAGTCTCTTCAGCAGTTTGATTGTTTGGGAAAACTAGATAACTGTAAACGAATGAAGTTGGACTTTTACTTCATGTACAAAAATTAACTCAAAATGAAGAGTAAACCACACACTGCCAAAATAAGAGTAAACCTTCATGACCTCATATTTGGCAATAAATTCTTAGATTTGACACCAAAATCAATTTAAAAAACAATGGAGTAGACTTCATCAAAATTTAAAACTTTTGTATATCCAAGGATATCATTAAGAAAGTGAAAAGACAACTTACAGAATAAGAAATCATGTATCTGATGAGTATTTAATATCCAAAATATACAGAATTTTTAAAACATAACAAAAAGACAATGCAAATTTTTTTTGAGAGAGTCTCACTTTGACGCCCCTGGTAGAATACAGTGGCATCATAGCTCCCAGCAACCCTAAACCCTTGGGCTCAAGGGATTCTCCTGCCTCAGCCTCCCAATAGCTGGGACTCCAGGTATCTGCCACAGTGCCTGGCTATTTTTAGAGACAGGGTCTTTCTCTAGATCAAGCTGGTCTGAAACTTCTGAGCTCAAGCAGTTCGCCCGCCTTGGCCTCTCAGAGTGCAAGGATTACAGGTGTGAGCCACCATGCCACTGTTGTGGGGTGTGGAGGATTGTCTGTGGAGAGACTCAAGTAGATTATATCTAGCTGTCCCACTGGGGAGGTGGTCACCAGTTGCTGGAATTATAAGGCAGATATCTGGATTAATCACATTAAGGGACTGGGAGGAGGTAAAGAACTGGACACTATGTCAAGAGTGATTAAGCTCTGCTTCTCACATGAGAGAGTTAATCTTGTATTCAGAGGGATGTTGAGACAATATACAATTATAAGAATGTACAACACTGACATTTTAGGAACCTACATCCAACCATTTCAAGGCCAATGAATATATGCCAAGAAATGCTGAGCCATAAAATTAGTCCCAAGAAACATCACAATTTACAATCTAACAATATGTTGTTTGACCATGATGGTATTAAATTGGAAATAAATAAAAAGATATTCAGAAAAGAATGAAATACTTAAAATCAGACAACACATTTCTAAATTAAGCATGGACAAACACAGAAATCATAAGGGATTCTTCGTTAATCTGAATGTTAAAGCAAAGACATTACATAAAAATTTGTGAGATGCAACTAAAGCAGTGCATAGAGGAGAGCTTGGTGGGCAGGAAGGGGACTTGGTGGCTCATGCCTATAATCCTAGCAACTCAGGAGGCTGAGTGGGGAGACTAGCTTGAGGCCAGGGGTCAGAAACCAGCCTGGGAAAGCCAGTGAGACCCTATCTCTTAAAAAAAAAGAAAAAATTAGGCAGGCATTATGGCCAGCACCTATAGTCCTACCTATTTGGGAAACTGAGGCAGGAGGATGCTTGAGCCCAGGAGCTGGAGGCTACAGAGAATTATAACTGTACTTCTACACTTTAGCCTGGGCAACAGAGTAAGAGCTTGTCCTTAAAAAAAAAAAAAAAGGCTTTAAGTACTTACATTGGAAAAGAAAGTTTTAAAATCAGAGATCTACACCAAGAAACATTATAATCAAATTGTCAAGACCCAAAGAAAATTTTGAAAGAAGAGAGAAGAAATCTGTCACATATAAGTTATCCTCAATAAAACTAACAGCTGATTTTCTCTGTACCAGGAAGTACAGAAGGCACATTTCCTCATTTGTCCCACATCTGAGATAGTTATTGCAAACTTTTCCCTACTCCTTAAATGGATAGCAGCATTTGTGCCTTCCTCACTGAGGTTAAAAGCTCTTATTGTGAATCCCCGAGTAAGATGGCTAATTAGAGGCAGCTTTTGGCCGAGGCTCTTGTCCAGAGGGAGAGGGAGAGGTAATGGACAGAATGGACTCAAAAAAGCTGAAGGTAGGGAGCTGAACAAAGAAAGAAGATAGACAAGTGCCTATCATCTCTGCTAAAGCAAGCTGTGACTCCAGGAAAACAAATTCCAGGTACAAAGCCCATGACCAAGAGGATGAGAAACCCCTTCCCCAAGAGAGAGGCTCACTGTGTGCTCTCTGTAAGTGAGCAGAGAACAAAAGACCTCTTATTTTCCCCCATGGGAGAGAGCCGCTAAACATTAGGCCTTCTTCTCCAGGGAGGTCCCACTTGTGAGCCTAGGTATTATCATGCCTGACATGAAATCGAACAAATATTTTCCCCACAATTCTAAACTCCCAGTCCACCCTTCCCACCTTGCCTGGTAGTCTGAATGACTGCCCCCTGCAGAGCCCGAGTGTTTGGCAATTACTTGAGAGGCCTGGGCATTGTGTGGGCCACTGTACAGCAGCATGAAAACAGTGACTTAAGTGGAAGTTGAGGAGCATGGGAAGAGAGGGACACATGAGAGAGAGAAATGACCCACTGCGATGGTGCACAGTGGGCAGAGGTGCTCACAGACTCTGGGTCAGACTTTGGTGGCACACTCCCGTGATTCTATAATGCATTGGAGGGAACTAGGCTCCAGCCCCTCAGGGTTGCTGGCATCTGTGCATGGAGTGGCAAGCGGTGGAGGCGCTACCCCCTGGACTGACTCTTTAGCAGAGCACACCCTTCTGACTCCATTGCTCACTGGAGGGAATCAGACTCCAGCCCCTCAGGTTTTCAGGATGAAACTATCTGTAGATCCCTACTGTTGGGTCACTGGAAACACTTTGAACTCTCCCTTTTGAGCATTGATTGTACTGCCCAGGACAATTGGATTAGAACTTGACCTGGGCTATCCACCTGGGGACCCTCAAAGGTTGAGCAGTGGTTGTTTTGTAGCAGGAGGGACTGATTGTCCTCCCCTAGCTATCGGAGGTGGGGGGGTGGGGCACCACAGTTGCTTGTATCTCTCCCCAGCTGAGATTTTAGCCTAATACCATGACTCATTAGGATTGGATAGAGGCTGTCTGACTACAAGACTGAGCTAGATAGTGCTATTGCACCAAGCAGGTCCTCAGAGTCTCTGGCTACAGCTCTGAAAAGGACTTTTGTAAAGCTGTAGGGGAAAAACTGCAATCATCCCAGCTCATTGGTAAAGGGCTGGTTAACTCCACTTCCTGTGTCCTCAATCCAGTCTCATCCTACCAATTTTACTAGCCAAACACAGAAAATAATCAAGGGGCAGAATCAGCAGAAGAACTCTGGCAACATGAAAAATCAGAATAGATCAACTCTCCCAAGGAATGACAAAGGAGATACAACAGAAGATGCCATTCATAGACAAATGGCTGAATGTCAGAAATAGAATTCAGAGTATAGATGGCAAATAAAATGCCAGAATGGAGGAAAAGATGGAAATAGAAACCCAAAGAGTTGTTCAGAAGTTGTCTCAAGAAATTAATGACTTTAAAGATAAAATCTTCAAAGATATGGACATAATGAGAAAAGAGATAGCAGAGCTCAACAAAATGACAAAATTATTCAAGCAGCTTCAAAATACAGTAGAATCCCTCAGTAATAGAATTCAGCAAGCAGAAGAAAGATCTCTGAGATTGAAGACAAGGGTTTTGAACAATCCCAAGATTCAAAGAGGCAGAAAAATGGAAAGCAAAGACATCATTCCCTGAGAGGGTTGTAGGATCAGTCCAAAAAAATCAAACATTTGACTTATAGGAATTCCTGAGGAAGAAAAGGCTCATCCTAAAGGTGCAGATGCTCTACTACAAGATATTATGGAGGAGAATTTCCCAAGCATTGCAAGAGATACAGAAATTAAGATAGTAGACAGTTTCAGAACCCCAGCAAGACTCAAGACAAATAAAGCATCTCCTAGACACATTGTAGTTAGCTTTGCCAAAGTTAACGTGAAGGAAAAAATTCTGCAAGAAGCCAGACATAAGAAAAGCATTACTAAGGGAGAAATATTAGAATAACTATAGCTCTTTCACCTGAAACTTTTTTTTTGCAATTTTTTGCCACCACCTCCAGTATATGGGGCGGCACCCCACTCCTTTGAGCCACAGGTGCAACCCTTAGCTGAAACTTTTCAAGCCAGAAGAGGATGGTCATCAACCTTCAATCTTCTAAAACAAAACAAGTTTCAGTCTGGGATCCTGTGTCCAAATAAACGTGAGTTTCATTTGTGATGGAAAAACCAAATACTTTACTAACATACACATGTTGCGGAAATTTTCCACAACTAAACCAACTCTCCAGGAAATACTCAGACTCATTTTTCATAACGACCAGCACAGTGGTCTACCAGCAAAGGAAACTCACCCAGAATTTATCAAACAAAACCTAACTTCCACAGTAGTGAAAGAATTAAAAATATCCACTGGACCTTTAAAAAACATGACGGTGGCTCCAACGCCTGTGGCTCAAGTGGCTAAGGCACCAGCCACATACACCTAAGGTGGCAGGTTCGAATTCAGCCCAGGCCCGCCAAACAACACTGAGGGTTGCAACCAAAAAATAGCCAGGCATTGTGGCGGGCACCTGTAGTCCCAGCTACTTGGGAGGCTGAGGCAGGAGACTCGCTTGAGCCCAGGAGTCTCAAAAAAAGAAACATGACGGTGAAAACATTACCCATACCTTTCAATCCTCTCAATTAATGTGAATGTCTTAAATTGTCCTCTAAAGAGGCACAGGTTGGCTGACGGGATACAAAAACTCAGGCCAGGTAGCTGTTGCCTACAAAAGACTCATCTTACCTCAAAGGATAAAAAAAGACTCAGGGTGAAGGGATGGATACCTATAACACAGGTAAATGGAAATCAGAAAAAAAACAGGGGTTGCAATTTTATTTGCAGGTACAATAGGATTTAAACCAATAAAGATAAGGAAAGACAAGGATGGTCACTACATATTAGTCAAGGGAAACAGTTGGAAGACATTTTAATAATTAACATTTATGCACCTTACCTAAATGCTGCTTGATTTATAAAGCAAACCCTAATGGATATGAACAATTTGATAATCTTCCTGCACTATAATAGTTGGAGATTTTTTTTTTTTGAGACGGAGCCTCAAGCTAGCCCCCTGGGTAGAGTGCCATGGCATCACGCTCACAGCAACCTCCAACTCCTGGGCTCAAGCGAGTCTCCTGCCTCAGCCTCCCAAGTAGCTGGGACCACAGGTGCCCGCCACAATGCCTGGCTATTTTTTGGTTGCAGCCATCATTGTTGCTTGGCGGGCCCGGGCTGGGGATTCGAACCTGCCACCTTAGGTGTATGTGGCTGGCACCTTAGCCACTTGAGCCACAGGCGCCAAGCCAATAGTTGGAGATTTTAATACCCCTTTGTCAGTTCTGGATAGATCCTCCTAGAAGAAACTAACCAAAAAAATAATAGACTTAAACTTGACTGTAGAACAAATGGACTTAACAGACATCTACTGAACATTTCATCCTAATAAAACTGAAAACATACACTTATCAGCCCATGGATCATCCTCCAAAATTAGTCATATCTTAGGACACATGTCTAATCTCAACAAATTTAAAATAATAGAAATTATTCATTGTATCTTCGCAGACCATTGTGGAATAAAAGTTGAACTCAATAGCATCAGAAATCTTTCTACTCAAAGTCATGGAAACTAAATAACTTTAGGTTGAATGATAGTTGGGTCAAAAATGAGATTAAGAAGGAAATCACCAAATTTTTGGAACAAAATGATAATGAAGACACAGGTATTATCAAAACCTGTGGGATACTGCAAAGGCAGCCCTAAGAGGGAAATTGATAGCATTAGAAGCCTTCTTCAAGAAAACAGAAAGAGAAGAAGTCAGCAACCTAATGAGTCATCTCAAGCAGCTAAAAAAGGAAGAACAACCCCAAACCCAGCAGAAGAAAAGAAATAAAATTAGGGCTGAATTAAATGAAATCGAAAACAAAAGAATCATTCAGAAGATCAACAAAACAAAATATTGGTTCTTTAAAAAGATTAATAAAATTGATAAACCTTTGGCTAGCCTAACCAGAAACAGAAAAGTAAAATATCTAATAATTTCAGTCAGAAACAATAAAGGAGAAATAACAACAGATACCACAGAAATTCAAAAACTCCTCAATGATTACTCCACAAAACTTGATTCTCAGAAATATGATAATCTGGAGGAAATGTACCAATACCTGGAATCATGCCGCCTTCCTAGACTCACCCAGAAAGAATTGGAAATTTTGAATAGACATATATCAATCACTGAAATAGCATCAAATATACAAAATCTCCCCAAAAAGAATAGTCTGGGACCAGAAGACCTTACATCAGAATTCTACCAGACATTCAAGGAGGAACTAGTGCCTATATTATATAATATTTTCCAAAACATAGAAAAAGAAGGAACCCTCCTCAACATATTCTATGAAGCAAATAATCCCCAAACCAGGAAAGCACCTAACAAAGAAAACTATAGACCAATATCATTAATGAATAGCAATGCAAAAATATTCAATAAGATCCTAGCAAACAGAATTCAATGATACATCAAAAAATTATACACCACAATCAGTTGGTTTTATCCTAAGGTTACAAGGTTGGTTCAACATATATAAATCTATAGGTATAATATACCACATAAATAAAATAAAAACAAAGACTGTATGATTCTCTCAATTGATGCAGAAAAAGCTTTTGATAATATCCAACAACATTTCATGATTAGAACACTTAAAAAATAAGCTTAGATGGGACATTTCTTTCTTTTTTTTTTTTTTTGAGACAGAGCCTCAAGCTGTCCCCCTGGGTAGAGTGCCCTGGCATTACAGCTCACAGCAACCTCCAAATCCTGGGATCAAGCGAGTCTCTTGCCTCCACCTCCCAAGTAGCTGGGACCACAGGCGCCCGCCACAACGCCCGGCTATTTTTTGGTTGCAGCCGTCATTGTTGTTTGGCGGGTCCGGGCTGGGGATTCGAACCCACCACCTTAGGTGTATGTGGCTGGCGCCTTAGCAGGTTGAGCTATAGGCGCCGAGCCAACAGTTTATATTTGGATGACTAATAGAAAGATCTGTCTTACAACTAATTCTAAAAATGCGAGTTGAAAGATTCTTAAGGAAGCATTTCAGAGCATGGAAGAATCTAGAGGCTGGAGGATCCTGTCAATCACGGCAAGGCAAAGCGTGCTCACACCAGTTAGGAAGTCAGTCCAACCAGCTATGTCAGGGATGCTGCTGAGCGTCCTATGGGGCATGAGGCAGCCCCACAGCAGAGAATTATACAGCCCTGAATGTCAACAGTGCCAAGGCTGAGAAACCCAGCCAGAAAAATTCAGGGATTCATATATAATTTCAGATTCTATAGTAGCCACATTATAAAAAGCATACAGAAATAAACTAATTTTAATAATGTATTTTATTTAACCCAATATATCTTTTTTTTTCTTTTCTTTTTTTCTTTTTTGAGACAGAGCCTCAAGCTGTCCCCCTGGGTAGAGTGCCGTGGCATTACAGCTCACAGCAACCTCCAACTCCTGGGCTCGAGCGAGTCTCCTGCCTCTGCCTCCCAAGTAGCTGGGACCACAGGCGCCTGCCACAACGCCCGGCTATTTTTCTGGCTGCAGCCGTCATTGTTGTTTGGTGGGCCTGGGCTGGGGATTCAAACCTGCCACCTTAGGTGTACGTGGCTGGCGCCTTAGCCGGTTGAGCTATAGGCACCGAGCCTATACCCAAAATTCTTCAATTGTATTGGGGCAGACATGGAGATGTGCCGTTCACATTCATCTGTAAGAAAAGATTTGCACAACCCAATGGGTTTGTTGCACAGTTATATTGTGTCAGGGTCCCTTTATGGTCACCACTTATCGGGGCCAGGTCTCCAGCCCTGGGCTTATTTAGGTTCTGGAAGTGGACCACTAGGCTACCTTGCTTGGAAACAATTGCTCTTAGGTGCCTGAGGGCTATTTGCTTTAGCAGAAGCAGTCTTTCATAGAGAGAGAGAGAGACGCCGTACAGGCATTCTGCAGGCAGAAGAAGGGACAGAGTCAGAGTAAGCTGGTGGGGAATAGAATGCGAGCCCCTAATGGCTTTCTCCTCCAGCCTCTTCTAGACACACTCCTGGGCCTCTTAACACCACAGGTGTAGAGAGACTGCCACTCACTGTTGATCTCATCTCATAAGCTTTCATGCTTGTTAGGAGAGCTAATTCCCTCCCTATGCCCTTTTCACCAAGGTGTCACCTTATTGAGCTATACAGGTGTTTCTTATGACTAATTCTCACTCCTCCTTGTCATAAGCTATATGGGCTGTTACAACATTGCACCCTTTCTGGATGAAAGGCACACCTAAAACTGTGACTTAAAATACACAAAAACAATTATGGAACCAAAATATATGTACCCCCTTAATACTCTGAAATTTAAAAAAATAAAATTTAATTTTAAAAAAGAAAATACAGGCCCATGCTTGTGATCTCCACAATTTGGAAGGTTGAGGCAGAAGGATCACTTGAGGCCAGGAGTTGCAGACCATCCTGAGCAACATAGCTAAACCACATTTGTACAAAAAAATTAAAAAAAAATGTCTGTAATCCTAGCTATCTGGGAAGCTGAGAGAGAAAGATCATAGGCCCAGGAGATTGAAGCTGCAGTGAGATATGATCACAATACTGCATTTTAGCCTAGGTGACAAAGTGAGACTGGCTTTTAAAAAGAAAAACATTGAAAAAAAAGACTTGCTGAAGGTTGCAGAGCTTCAAGGTCAGCCTCAATTTTGAGCTAAAGATATTCCCTTCTTGCAGAAACCCACTCAATGAGTGAGAAAGGTTCTGGCATTTTCAACCCATGCAGGATAGTACTGATAGACAGCCTAGAGCTCCCTATTGCCCTTCAAGGAGACTATGCAAGGCTGTCTTAGTAGTCAGAAAGGTCCTTCTGCCAAGCATGTTTTATCTCCTGTACTTTCCCAGATGTCTGCACTCCTAACTCCATCTGAGTGTCTGCTTCCTAGAAACCCTAACCAACACACAGGATACTCAAAGTTGTTGGTGAAAGTAGGCTGTTAAATAGATTAAAGACTGGATATTTAGGACCAGCTGGCCAAGAGATTCTCATCCTAAGTGGTACATGGAGTGTGGATAATTTTGGGCACAACATACAAGTACAACGATAAAAGCTTTCAGGAATGGTGACTTGGAATTATGTATCATGTAGGGAAATGCACTGGCCAGTGCAATGGTTCAGAGATGGAAACGTCCAGGGGCAGTGAGGGGATGATGTACTGTTACATCATAAACACATACTTGTAAAACTTAGACATTTGACCAATTACATTCCTTATATAATATTTAAGTTGGATAAAAATTTATATCAATAAATAGATAGCAATATGAATATATATGTATATTGACACAGAAGTCTATATGAATCCAAAGGATACTAAATTTCTTTTTTTTTTAAACTTTTTTCTTTTGCAGTTTTTGGTTGGGGCTGGGTTTGAACCCACCACCTCAAACATATAGGGCCGGCGTCCTACTCCTTTGAGCCACAGGTGCCGCCCCAGGATACTAACTTCATTTAGCAAAAGTCCTGTTGTCATAGTTGCAGTTGACTACCAGCCCGAACACCATTCAATCACTTTGAATCACCACTCAGCATCAAACTCAAAGGGAATGTGGATGACTCTGACCACATTCACTTGAGGCCAAGAGTTGCAGACCATCTTGGGCAACATAGTTAACTACATTTGTACAAAAATGAGAACCTCCCACAAGGAGAGGAATTCAAGACTTGAGATTACTGGTTTCCATATGCATCATAGCAGGAATCAAACAGTAGATGTTTTCTGAGATAGTAAAGATACTCCTAACTCTGAGACACTGGAAAGCACTGAGAAACATATCAGATTTGGTATCACAAAGAGAAAATACCCTCTGTAGCTGACTAAACCAACATGTAAAGTAATGCCCCAAATTTTGGAATCCCAATGGTAAAACCACTTGATTACTGGTCCTGGCTCCTGAGGGCTGAATGCAACAAGAAGAACGCAAAGGTAACTTGGCCATAAACACACAAGGCAGTCAAGTAACCCCTCCCTCCATACACTCACTATCTTTCAGATCTCCTAAGGCTCCCTCCTGAGCACTGCTCTGTGACAAGTTTTTTTTGAGTACTGTGTGCCTGTCGCATACCCTGAGTCTGCTCCAAGTCTTGAGCAAGCAAACATCTTTCCTCAGACTTCTCTTTTTGTACTAATTCAAAAAGTATTTGTTAAGTACCTACTCTGTCCCAGGCACTGTGTTAGACAGGTGAAACCCAGTGGTGAAAGAATCATACAGTCGCTGTCCTCATCGAGCTTATTATCAAATGTGGTAATAAAACATTGAACATATCACACATTTCAATATATAAAGAAAGTTCAAGCTAATAAGCCCTTAGACAGGAAAAGAGAGATGGGATCAATAAGATGCACTTAACATTAACCAGGCAATGTTAAATGAAGAAACACCAAAAAAGTCATAGCAGTCTTTTATTTCAGGATGAAGTTAGATATTTCAGACTGATCCACAGTCCTCTTGGGGAAAGATTCAGCAGTAGCTCCTTTCATATCTCCATGTCATGGTCACAGCATCTGGAGCTTAGAATTAGGAAACACCTCATGATTAACTTGACTGGCGGGGGATCCCCAATTCTTTTCCACACAAAACTACTCTACTCTAGGTATGTTCCCTCCTACTCCCACCATTCTTTTCTGCAAGCAATCAATGTTCCATTGTTGTGGCAGATAAAATTATTCACTCTGATTGTTTGGTTTTGTTTACCTATTTGTTTTTTGTTTTGTTGTGTGTTTTGTTTTGTTTTTTTGAGATAGAGTCATAGTCAATTACCCAGGGTATACTGCCGTGGCTTTAGGCTGGCTCACAACAACCTCAAACTCCTGAGTTCAGGGATCCTTCTGCTTCAACCTCCCAAGTAGTGGTTACTACAGGTACCCACCAAAATGTCCAGATAATTTTCTATTTTTAGTAAAGATGGGCTCTCACTCCTGCTCAGGCCATTCTCAAACTTCTAAGCCCAAGTAATTTTCCTGCCTCGGATTCCTAGACTGCTAGGTTTACAGGCATGAGACCCTGCACAAATTATTCATTCTGGAAAAGGCAACAATATTAGTAATTTGGTTTAAGGACTATAGAAAGTAGGCACCAGTGTCTAATTATATTTGTTTCCCACATACACAAAGAAATGCTTAATTCTTTATAAACAGAGAGTCTGGGGGCACGTTGACCTACAAACAGAAATTTAACAAGTCTCTACTACAATGGAAAACAGTTCTATGAAGTGAGAATTCAGGAAAATTTTCATGTAGTCCTCTAGACACCAACATTGCATATTCAGAAAAAATACGTAGAAAAATCACTGTTGGATAACAGTTATTTGTGAGTTGAAGAAGTAGAACCAGTTGGAGCCACAAAAATGGATGTACATTATTTACTTATTGATGAAACAGATTTACACTCTAGAAATAAAAATGTAATCACTCTATTTGTTGGTGTCTACCTTTTTATGAGAGCACAGTTGCCTCCAGGGAAGTTTGAACACCCTACAATCTTTTTTTTTTTTTTTTTTTTTTTTGAGACAGACTCACTTTGTCATCCTTGGTAGAGTGCTATGGCATCACAACCCACAGTAACCTCAAATTCTTAGGCTTAAGTGATTCTCTCGTCTCAGCCTCCCAAGTAGCTGGGAATACAGGTGCCCTCAACAATGCCCAACTGTTTTTTTGTTGGGGTTATCATTGTTAAGCTGGCCCGGGGCCAGGTTCATACCTGCTAGTCTCAGTGTATGTGGCCGGTGACAACAACGGTGCTACAGGCTCATAGCCACTATCATTGTTCTGAAACATAATTTGGCAAGAGCTACTAAAATTTATAAGCCCACATATTTTATATCTCAGCAGTCCTATATAAACAAACCTATCACACAGATTTCCAGACATCAATACACAAGGGACATAGGGAACAAGGGTCTATTGAAGCATCATCATAATGACAGTAATCCAGTATGATATGGAAGTTCATCATAGAGAAGGAGATGAACATATTATTGTATGATGTGTTATGAAAACTTACACATCTACTAAATATAAGTGACAGCACTGTATTATTGAAAGGGAGAGATCCCCTGATACATTCAAATATGTGCAACTCAAAAAATTAAACACATTCACATCACAAAGGAAAAATGTTTTTGAAATTTATTAAATTTAATTAAAGGACAAATATCATAAGGCTTTTCAATCATAGTCAAACTGTATGTAAAAACACCTTTCTTTGGCATATTTTGATCAAAGCCCTTTTCATCTCACTATTGCGCAAACTGTAGATAAGTGGATTCAGCAGAGGTGTAAGCAGTGAGTAGGACAGTGAGATCAGCTTCTTGGTTTCTGGTGAGTAGCCAGATTTGGGATGCAAATAAGTCATGTTGGCTGTGCCATAAAAGAGTGTTACAGATGTGAGATGAGAGGCACACGTGGAAAAGGCCTTTTGCCTCCCAGTGGTTGATGGCATCTTCAAGATGGCATAAAGAATTCTAACGTAAGACAAAAGTATCAACAAGAAAGGAACCATAATCATCAAAACAGTAACTGTTGTGGCATATATTTCAAACACAAATGTGTCTGCACATGCAAGGTCTAGCACTGCTGGAGCTTCACAAGATATATGATTAATTTCATAGGGGCCACAGAAGGGAAAACTAAATACCCATGTGGTCCACACAGTAGCCTCCATGATCCCTGAAAGCCATGAGAACATTATTAATGTCATAAAAACTCTTTTGTTCATAATCACTGGGTAGTTCAGAGGATGACAAATTGCAGAAAATCGGTCATAAGCCATTGCTCCCAGGAGACAACATTCAGTCCCACCAAAAAGAATAATAAAATACATCTGTATAAAACAGCTTGCAAAAGATATCACAGTTTTCTCAGTGGAGAGAACCATCAACATTTCAGGCATGATGACTGCACTAAAACTCACTTCCACCACAGATAAGTTCAGGAGGAACAGGTACATGGGAACGTGGAGGCTCTTGTCCAGGGAGATGATGACTATAATGATGGCATTTCCCATCAGGGTCAACAGGTGAATAACCAGAAAAACCCCAAAGAGTAGCTCTTGGAGATCAGGAAAAGCAGAGAAGCCCAGGAGAATGAATTCAACCACAAAGCTTTGATTTTGCCTTTTCATTTTTAGTAAGGGAGCCCTATATTCATTTTTTAAAGACAGTACTTAAAGTATATTAAAAAGTCACACTTCAGTCTTCAGAAATTCTTTGCAGAACGCAGAGGCAGAGCACATCCTGTTAGAAATTCATTTTGGCAAATTTGGAGAATGGCCAATTTCTTGGAATAATGAATCTTTTACATGGAGTGGGGAAAGTGAACAATTCTGGCTGATAAGAACTAAATAATATCAAAGATCTACGTCTACTTGTACACGCTATAGTTTGAAAATTAAACACAATCTTAAAGTAAATAAAATATGTTATGACTTAGGTTCCATTCCCATAACATAGTTATACATAACATCCATTTTTCTCAATTTTAAATAAATATAAAATTTAAGAACACAAAACATAGTGTTAAAAAGTAAACAGATTGAAATTGAAAACCTCAATTTGTATTGAAAAATTGAAAGTTACAGCAGGTATTCATCAGGTTCAGTGCCTGTCACTCTATTAAATGTGATGACATTAAATGTGTAGGAACACAGAAAGGGAGCTGTGGTTTAGATGAACCTATCTTTCGTGATTTGTGGCCATCATTTCTGCCCACTTTGCAGATAGCAAATCATATTAGGATTGAGCCAGATGAAAAATGGTTAGGGTGAATTCTCCTTGTGTCATTCTAGTGACCTAGTTGACATAGGGAAAGGTCATTTTTGTGGTCACCATGAACCTGGAATTTAAAAGTTTACACTCTCTGTTTCTCTCTTGTCATTATTCCTAACTTCCTCCTCATACAGTTTCCTTAATCACAAATTACTCAACAAGCACTAATTGACCACGTAGCAGGTCTAGGATTTGTAAACTCAGGGGAACATTTGAACCCAGACATCAGCAAAGGGCTCTCTTTATTACAGAAAATGGCTTCTGACCCTAAAACCAGGACTCTATATTTCCCACTTCTTGTATCTTGCTACACATTCTTCTTATTAATTGAACTTAAGCATATATCTTTTCTGGAATGTATACACATGTTCATATATACAGGAAATTCTAAATATCTCACTAAAAAATAAACCTCAGATGGGGAAAGATTTAGCTTCCTTCTTTCTTATATATCAGTACCTAAAACTGTTCCTGGCCCTTCAAAGATGCTGAGTCAATGTTGGTTAAATAAATGTATAAAACTATTAGAAAATCAAGATTCTACCTGCAATAGACTGTCTAAAAGAACAGTAAACCAAGTACACGACATAATTGGGAAGGAGAAGCAATAAGATGTGCATTGAAATTTAAATGGGAGAAGGAAAAATTCTGAAACTGCAGGGAGGGGAAAATGACAATCACAGGACGCCTTGGGTGGGAAGGAGAACCATAAGGATGATGGCGCAGTTGTCTGACTCAAAGGTGCTTGATGACAACATAGAACTGGAGTGGAGGTCTACTGGCCTTTGTGGGATGTTCTGAAAACCAGAGGAAATCCACCATGGGTGATGAGGAAGCCAGAAGGACCCACAGACACAGCAAGCTGAAGAAATACAATGCTGGCTTACCACAGATTAGTAGGAAATAGCAGACAGTGTATTACAAATTAATTTATTCCTGAATTTGACCATAGTCATGTACTAAAATCAAATGCCCATATTTACCACAATAATTCTGTCAAAAAAATGTCTCATAATCCTGTTTTGCACAATCAAATATTACAAACCAATTTTCAATGGTAAAAGAAAAAACATATATGTATTCAGTTCCAAATACTGAAGAAACTCCCTACTTGAATACCTCCCTTCACTGACCACTCCCTAAGGTGGCCTAACTTTCATGGACCATTCAGCACCACATGTATATCAGTACAGTCACCCTAGTTCCTTATATTTCACCTCCTATGTTAATCAGTTTATTATGGTCCCTTAGGTAGTCAACTTACAAAGGTTCTACTATATATAAAAGTAGATTTGGTTTTGAAACTTAGAAAACTTAGAATCCCATCTTAAAAAACGCAAAACTTTTACAGAACAGATTTAAAGCCTATAATATGACAAGACTGTTATAAGTGATAAAGAGAAAGTAACCATGAAAGTGACCAGGAATATCTTTCCTCTACATCTTGGAAGACCCTAATTGTGTCTTGGAAAGTTTACTGACATGTTATATTTAGGCAATTCATTCCCTTTCCAAGGTTTCAGCCTGCAGATGGGAAGATGTAAGTGCTGGACTTACAGACCAAGCTCCTCACTTCACTTGCAAACTTCTAAGACGTGATGTTAGTGGATGCAAAATACTTATACCTTGAAAATACCTTCAGTATATTCTCTGAACAGAAATTGACTTGCATCAAAGCAAAAGTCTACTGCTTCAAATCCTTCAGCCATTCCTAGCACTTCCTGAAAAGGGGTACATCATTTCAACAGCACTTCCAACTGTTAGTGCAAAGAACTATAAACCAACAGGCACACATGCAGAATCTACACCTCTTACCTATATTCAATCTCTTTAATTTTCATGGTTATTTTACCAGAAGTTTCACCTCTAGCCAATGCCACCTGTTCATAAATATAGCTTACTGATTCACTGCACTGCTTCTATAACATTGTGTGACACAGAATCATATGCCCTGGAGAGTCCCTCCCTGGAGAACATGGAATCACTTCATACAGATCTTCCTTATTATATAACTAAGGAGGGCTCAACTTGGACACTTAGATGAGAAAGCTCAAAAGCACACATTTGGAGCCCTACTCCTTCCAGTGTCTATGAGGAATGAATGCTTCTTCACACAAGAGATTCATTTCCACTAGGACACTCCTGTATGAGGTGAAGGCAGAGGCTGAATGAATGTTGTCATTAGGGAGAGAAAGGAGGCTTGGGGAAGGTGTGAGAAAAGGCAGTTGACCTAGGATTTCATAGGACAGAATGCAGTTTGTATAATGGAAGTAAAAAAAAAAAGGAAAGTATATTGAAGGCTCTTTGTAGAAAGCTTGGATGCTCCCACACCCGAGGACTTTTATCTTTTGAGAAGAAATTCAAAGTCCCTGAAACAATTGAGAAAAATTTATCAGTACTATACACAGAAATTTTTTTTTTGAAAGAGCCTCACTATGCTACTGTCACTAGAGTGCCGTGGCCTCACAGCTTACAGCAACCTCAAACTCTAGGGCTCAAGTGATTCTCTTGCCTCAGCCTCCCAAGTAGCTGGGATTACAGGTGCCCACCACAATGCCCAGCTATGTTTTCTTGCGATTGTCATTGTTGTTTAGCAGGCCCAGGCTGGGTTCAAACCTGCCTGCCTCAGTGTATGTGGCTAGCACCATAAACACTGTGCTACAGGTGCAGAGCCCACAGAGATTTTTAACTTGGGGTCAAAATATCTGAACTGGCATGTATATCATTGAGTGCATCTATCAACTTTCTGGTTCTAGTATTTTCTCTATAAAATAATGATGGTATTAATTTCATAAGGTAAATATGAGAATCAGGGGACTCAGGGTTCAGTCTAAACTAGGCTGAGCAATGAGGAAGACCACAGGCTCTGTCCCAGGGGAATACAGAGGTGAATGAATCTGCAGGTTTAGATGTATCCAAATGTAAACAGTGTGCTCAGACCAAGGTTCTTCTTTTCTTCTTCTCATCTGTTTTCATGGAGGGAGTTCTATTCTCAAGAAGCTCTTCCTTCCTGCCAGCAACACTTACAGACACCTTCTCCCTAATCTATGTGCAGTGGGAAATGTACTTGTGATCCTGAGGAAAGGGGGTCTCATTCACAGAATCCAGTCCAGGGACCCCTCCCTTAGCATTCATCGTGATAGGATTTCATGCACATAAATGAGCCAGTCACATACCCCAGAGATGGGAAAAGCTGCCTAAATACGGACATTTTATGATTGCCACTTCGTAATATGCTATGGGGAATTCTGTTGTACTGACTTGTTCTACATGTTGATATCAAGGATTGTGTCACAGGTGATGTCCAGTTTGTGAGAAGTCATTGAGATGTAGATCATGATATGTACACTTTTCTATATGTCTATCATATTTCAGTAAAAAGAGTATGAAAGTACATTTCACATATATGCTAAAGAGGATAAACTAGAAACAATATCAACATCAGTATCTAACTGAAGCCACTATGTCATTGATGTAACAGTAATCAAAATGTGGAGATTTTAACACACCTTCCTCAAAGTTTGAGAGACCAAATAGAAAACAAGGAAATGCAAGTGGGAGAATTTGAAGAGTAAAGTTTTTTACCTCACTAATCAGACATTTTTATCTCAAAATATGTATGAGATGTTTACAATATTTGATATGTTTTGTCTGAAAGAAAATCTCAATAAATTCCAGAACTTGATAGTCATAGACACACAGCATTCTTTGCAATAAAACTGCCCAAAAACATCAGTGGTAAAAAAGGAAAACTAAAGTCTTACAACAAGCTAAAAACCTGATAAAAACAGGGCATGTTTGAGGTCTGATAATTAAGTTAACAAACTTGGCACCATGTGCTTACCTTGACAGCACCGCATAAAGAACTCGGTAGGAGTATGCAATATTAATATATGAGGGTCTCACAGTTGTGTCCATGTCCTTATGTAATGGTGTCTTGCTAAGTGGTATTCATTACTATTGAACGCTTTTGGGTGCAATTGCAAGATGTCAGAACTTGCATTATAGTAACAAGCATTGTAAATTTCTTATTAAATTTGGCCAGAGTAGAAGTGAAGTTAGGGACATGGTAGTCAAAGTTCATGGGGATAATGCCATGAAGAAAATATCAGTGTACAAATGGAATTCAAAGTGTCTCAAAGGAGTAGAGTTCTGGCCCCATATGCTGGAGGTGGCGGATTCAAACCCAGCCCCGGCCGAAAATTGGGAAAAAAATTTTTTTTCTCAAGGGAGAGAAAGGCTCACTGATGAAGAGAGGTCAGGGTGGCCAGTAAAGAACAGAACTGATGAAAACATTGCAAAAATGTGTCAAATTAGATGTCAAAATCATTGGTTGACTGTAAGAACCATAACAGACCAGGTAAACATCAATAGAGAAACATAAAAACCTTAACTGAAAGTCTTGGCCAACAACTCATGGCTCTTGCATCAAGACAATGCACTAGCTCACAAATAACTGTATTGGAACACCCTTGCTACTCATCTGATCTGACCCCCAACCACTTTTTTGCTTTAATTAAATATAAAAAAAGATATTTTGGTGGCAAGAGTAATACTATGACTGCTCCAATGGCCGTAATAGACACTCCCTGTATGAGGCATAACTATCTCTCCTTTAATTTCAGTTTAAGCCTGGACAACGGAGTGACACCATGTATCTTCAAAACAATTTTTGGGGGGAAAAAAGGGAAGTTTGGTGGTGTGGGCCTGTAGAGACAACTACTCAGGAGCTGCAGCGGGAGGATCACTTGAGTCCAGGAGTTTGAAGATTCAGTGAGCTAAGATGGTATCACTGCACTCCAGCCTCTGTAACAAAGCAAGACCCTGTCTCAAAAAATAAAATAAAATAAAATCAGTTCACCTGATTCAGAAAGCAATTAAATTAGGCTAGTCTAACACATTGACTATTTAAAGGCATTTGAGGGTCAGCGCCTGTGGCTTAAGTGGCTAAGGCGCCAGCCACATACACCTAAGGTAGAGGGTTTGAATCCAGCCCAGGCCTGCCAAACAATGATGGCTGCAACCAAAAAATAGCCGGTGTTGTGGCAGGTGCCTGTGGTCCCAGCTACTTGGGAGGCTGAGGCAGTAGACTTGCTTGAGCCCAGGAGTTGGAGGTTGCTGTGAGCTGTGAGCTATGACACCACAGCACTCTCCCCAGGGAGGCAGCTTGAGGCTCTGTCTCAAAAAAAAAAAAAAAAGGGCATTTGAAAGATAACAGGTACAAAAAGATAACTGTCTTTCCTGAACTTCATGCTATTTCCTTCTTCCTTTTTCTTTGCTTTGACTATATCCTGCATGAACATGCTGTTTCTTAAAAGCAGGGATGAAATTCTCTTGGAAAAAATATAACACTCTTATATTCAAGGAAGAGATATTGAGATCAAAAGAATTCCATATACTACAATTTATTGATCCATTCGTGAGTCAATGGGCACTTGGGCTTCTTCCATGACCTACCAATTATGAATTGGGCTGCAATAAACATTCTGATACAAATATCTTTGTTGTAATGTGATTTTTGCTCTTCTGGATATATACCTAATAAAGGAATTGCAGGATCAAATGGCAGGTCTATTTTTAGTTCTCTAAGTGGGTGGAACTGGAAAATGTTCTTCTTAGCAAAGTATCTCAAGAATGGAAGAAAAAGTATCCAATGTACACAATCCTATTTTGAAATTAATTTATAGCTTTCATAGGAATGTTATAACCTAATTATAGCCTTAGAATATGGGAAGGGGGTGGGAGAGGGGAGAGGAGAGGAGTGGACGGAGGGAGGGAGGGTGATTGGTGGGGTCACCTCTATGGTTTATCCTACAAGGGTACAAGTGAATCTTTCTAAAAGCAGAGTATGAATGTCTTAACTTAATAACTAAGAAAATGACATGAAGGCTACGTTAACCAGTTTGATAAGAGTATTGCAAAACATATATGAAAACACCACACTGTACCCTGTGATTGCATTAATGTACACAACTATGATTTAATTTAAAAAAAAAGAATTCCATACAAACGCTGTCAAAATAACTTATCTTTTTTTAATTATTTATTCACCCACCTTTTTAGAGATAAGGTCTCACTATGTCACCCAGCCTGGTGGATAATTTATCTTTTAAATGGTCCACATAATTTAGTTAATTCTTCAAAGATTACTCTTCTTAGTCAAAATCAGTGTGCCTGACTCTATTTTTTTTTTTTTGAGACAAAGCCTCAAGCTATCTACCTGGGTAGAATGCTGTGGCATTGCAGCTCACAGCAACCTCCAACTCCTGGGCTCAAGCGAGTCTACTGCCTCAGCCTCCCAAGTAGTTGGGACCACAGACACCCACCACAATGCCCGGCTATTTTTTGGTTGCAGCCATCATTGTTGTTTGATGTGCCTGGGCTGGATTTGAACCCACCACCTAAAGTTTAGTGGCTGGCACCTTAGCCACTTGAGCCACAGGTGCGGAGCCTTTTTTGTGGTTCTTAAAACCTTTTTTTCTTTATTTTTTTTATTACATCATAGTTGTATACATTAATACTATCATGGGGTACAGTGTGTTGTTTCCATATACAATTTGAAATACTTTCATCCAATTGGCCAACATAGCCTTCATGTCATTCTCATAGTTGTTGTGTTAAGACATTTATATTCCACATTTAGAAAGATTCACATGTACC
>CAUYTI010026390.1:0-13124 GCA_963575145.1 Galago senegalensis
AGTCCCAGCTACTTGGGAGGCTGAGGCAGGAGACTCGCTTGAGCCCAGGAGTTGGAGGTTGCTGTGAGCATGATGCCATGGCACTCTACCCAGGGGGATAGCTTGAGGCTCCATCTCAAAAAAAAAAAAAAAAAAAAAAAAGAAAATGCAATTTTAAGCTTTTTCAGCATCCATCATCTAGGCAGTGAAATAAGAAGATTGAAGCTGATATGGAATTATTTAGTATACAGTATGTACCTCACTAACTAGTTAAAAGCAGTAAAAAGGTAACCTAAACAGTTGTCCTATTTTCAAGTTGTGATTTGGTTGGCATAAAGGTATCCTATCCAATAGGGTGGTAGTACAGCCCAGTAAGGTGGTCTTTAAAGGATGTCATTCTGAAGCTGTATAAACTTGTGCAAGTTACTGGACCTCTGCATGCATCAGCTCTGTCATTGTAAAAACGGCAATGACAATAAGGCCTACTTCAGGCCAGGTGCAGCAGCTCATTCCTAACACTCTGGGAGGTCAGGAGGGAGGATCCCTTGAGCTCAGGAGTTTGAGACCAGCCTACGCAATAGGGAGATCCTGCCTCTACTAAAAATAGAGAAATTAGCCTGGTGTTATGGCAGGTCCCTGTAGGCCCAGGTAGTTGGGAGGCTGAACAAGAGAATTGTTTGCACCCAGGAGTTTGAGGTTGCTGTGAGCTAGACCGATGCCACTCCAGCCTTCATGGAGTTGTTTGAGAGTTAACTGAGGAAATACTTATAAAGTTCTTAGCATAGTGTTTGACACATAGTAGTTACTCAATATTTCATTAATATGTAGAAACGAGAGTCTCATTAAGTTATCTCTATCCAATTCTGACAGAATTATTGATATTTTTAAAGAAAGTATATTTACTGCCTGGGAATAGCTACATGAATATTCCAAGTTCAGTAAACACCTAAGTAAAAGCAAGAGCACCCATGAGTTGTTCCTCTGTTTAGCTGCTGATATCTTTGTCTAAAACTCAGGATGTAGAAATAGTCTATAAATGGAAAAATATTGGTAGGAACATAAAGTTGAGGTATAATTCCTTATAACATTCTATTCTCAAGTGCCACCATTACTAACTAGCCTAATATCATAACATGAGATATTTCATTTCAGAAAACTTTTGTTATGTTGGAATTCTCTCAGGCTATAAAGAGGGCTTTGTCTTTAGCCAATTGAAATTCTAGAAAGCTATGCATCTTATAGCAATTCTTTTGTTTTTTTTTTTCTTCTTTTTACTTTGAAATTAGGGATAAGAGAAGACAGGTGACTGATTGGAGGCCTTCTCACCTTATCTTGTGATTATTTGCTCCTTCCTGGCAATGCTGTATATTTGCATAAGCAAAACATTGTTTTAACTGTGAAATTGCACCATCTTGTGAATGTGGGGCCTTGATTAACCCAGGTGTATCTTATTCTTCTCTGCTCTAGCTGGACAGTGCCACATCACTTATCCAGGCAGCTAAAAACCTGATGAATGCTGTTGTCCTAACGGTGAAAGCATCCTATGTGGCCTCAACCAAATACCAGAAGGTCTATGGGACAGCAGCTGTCAACTCACCTGTTGTGTCTTGGAAGATGAAAGCTCCAGAGAAGAAGCCTCTTGTGAAGAGAGAAAAGCCTGAAGAATTCCAGACCCGAGTTAGACGAGGTTCTCAGAAGAAACATATTTCACCTGTACAGGCTTTAAGTGAATTCAAAGCAATGGATTCTTTCTAGGACGATAGGCTTTACCAAGAAACTTTTTCTTTTTCTTTTCCTTTCTTTTTTCCTTTTAATTCCATTTTTGTATGCATACCTGCCGACTTGTATGCCTCTGGCATGGGGAAATCAAGGGAACAGTATCTGTCTGCATGTAAGAAGAGATGTGATCACTATTACTGATCCATCTGTAGCCCGGGAAGGGGACAGGGGCTTCCTGTCCTGAGGTGGCACAGAGCTGTCCTTGGCAACATTCTCACAAAATTGAGCAAAGAGTTCGCATTGGCGCGTTTATGGGAGTGGGAGGGATGGGGAAAATAAACTTAACTCTACAAAAGCAAACTCTAATGCATGCAAGAATCATTAGGTTGGCAGGTATAATCATAAGTGAAAAATCTGGAAGTGTAATGGTAGAACATAAAACTTGTATTGCTTCTGTTTCAGTGCAAAAATGTACTAGCCAATACGCTTAAGTGTGTGGCCCAGAAATTGAGCAAGTTAACTTTGAAGTCATACCATGACATTATGTGGATTTTTAACTAGGGGGTGGGGAAACTAACTAGGTCCAGCCTAAAATGCTTCTTTTAATCTGCATTCTGTTTTCTCTTCTAGTTGTGCCATTACTAGTGATCATGTTATCATTTTTTTTCCCCTTTACTGAAAACAACAACCATCTATCTGAGACAATTAAAATCCTTCTGGGAGCACTGGAAGCACAATAGGGTGATCAATTCTGTTTTCACTTTTTTTTTAATTAAAATTTGATTTTGCTAGAAATAGAAGGCCCAGTGGTGGAATATTAGAGGAATGGAAACTGACAATGTGTGAAGGTCTAGAGGCAAATACATAGGTGTAGCTTGGAGTGCTGGTATCTAAAATACCATTGTATCCACTAACTCGAAATAAACACATTTAATCTTGACATCGCAAGAAATGTTTTCTTTTGCAAAGTGCATACTCAATAAAATATTAGAGCATCTTCTTGAAAATCGATTAAAAATGCTTATTTTCATTTGTGTTTAGAAATTGAGGATAAAATAGGTCATAACCAATTCCCGTGGTCATCTATAGAGTCTAGAAATTTGTTTTGTCGTTTGTTTTTCCATTAGTTTTCATTCACATTTAAACTGAATTTAAAATAAGAAATCCTTACATTAGACTTTTCTGGGCCATGCTTTGCTCAGGGCTAAACTTAAGAAACTTAATTCAAAAAAAAATTTTATAGAAAAGCCCATTAATTTCATTTATTATTTTTTCTCTAAATTGGAAAAATAGGACCTCCGTCCCATTATAAAGGAGAAGTGGCCTTTTAGCTAGGAATTGAGGAAGGGGAAAAAGAGTCCAAATATTCTCCTCTAATTAGAATAATTTCTTCAAGTTATTACCTAACTGTAAAATATGTATGTGTGTTTTAGCAATGTGATAATGTCCTGGGAGTTGCAAACACCTCAGCCTCTGTAGCTTAGGTGCAAGATCCCAGAGAGAAGGCACAGTTGGGAGATGGTGGAAGGAGAGGGAGCTTATTCCAAAATTTTATTTAGCAATAGTCCTGCTCAAACCCTGGCTTACCACCATTGAAAAAAAAAACACTACTAAGACAGGAAATGCTCTACTAATGGGGTAGCCACAAAAAAGAAACTGAGGGCTGACTTTCAACACCAATCATTAGAACACAGACAACTAGTCTGCCCCCTTAATTTGCATAAACATTCCTCTGACACTTACAAATATTTAAGGAATGTCTTATGTGAGCCAAGTTCTAGGCTGAACACTCTGTAAACTTATGGGCGAGTATCCCTGTTAGCACATTAGGATGGCATAATAGCAACTAGCATGCCATTTTTGCCCACTGACCTGAAAAACAAGACAGTGTGTTCTAGGCACCATATTTTCAATTCTAAGAAACCTGAACTTCTCCCAACAGCAGTAAAAATACCCTGTTGTTTGAGAAGTTTTCCCTCCAAAGAATTGCTCATTCTATTTTCCTCCTTCCTGATAGACACTTTAGAAATTGGACAGATCTTCTCGTCGCCTTTGCTTCTGCACAGGACCCAATGAAGTAGAGATGGTAAGGATTTAAAGGCAGGAAAGAAAAAAATATCAACCTGCTGATGATGATACTACAGGAGGAGTCCACACAGGTCTATTCATGAGTTCCCAAGAGGAAGCTCAGCAGAATCAACTCTGCATTCATACATTATTGTATTATTTAATGGGTTAAAAGGAAGTATTCTTTAGATCAGCCAAGAACTTTTTAAAATTCAGAAGTTTCTTGTCCAGTTCTGAAGAATAGCCAAGGGATAAGAGGAACATGGCCTATAAAATTTTAAATGTTTTAACATGTGTTTATGAATAATGTGTGTGTGTCTTCAGTCTTGGATTTGTATCATCCTTGATTTCAGTGTTTCTGGAGTCGATATTGTCATTGCTTTGATCAAGTTAGAGTAGTAACTACTCATAATTCTATACACTTTGCTGAGAACACTGCAGCAGTAAAGAAGTTGGTGAGAGTTTCATGTCCTTAAGAAATATAAAAAAAAATAAGTAAATGTGTCAAAAATATTGAAAATGTCAAATGAATTAAAGAGAGAAATAACTACTGGGTGGCACTAGAGAATCAGAAGCCATTAGAGACAGAAGTTGGGCAAGTATTAATTTGGAAGTAAGTAAATAATGGATTCTAAAAAAATTAATAAACTTGGTACATGATATGACTAAAACAAGAATTTAAGTAAAAAGGAACAGTATACTTTAAGGTCTGAAAACAAATGTCATCACAGAACATGGGATTCTTGAAAGGGACTAGTGGGAAAAAAATGTAGGGAGGTAGTAGGAAGCTAAACCTATGGAGCTCATAAAGGCAGGTAACCATTACATAATAGGTAATATGGAGTTTTTAAGTGAGATAGTTATCCAGACAAATACCTTTATAAGATGAAATTGATAATGTATGGGGAGATGAGAGCTTAAGGGGGCTTACTTGGAAGGGGCATAAGTGATAGAAATGTCAGAATAACTTGACTTCTTGAGTAGACGTGAAACGGACAATGATTAAAGTATATAAAATCTTCAGGGAGATTAAAGAGAAAATAGTTTAAAAAGTAACATACAAAGATGGGCTCAGAGTAACAGTAATCCTAAGCAAATAGAGTAACTTGGGGTATTTTCTAACAAAGCAACATTTTTGGCTATAGAAGAATGGATATTCCTGATGAGAAGAAAGGACATAAATTTCAATTTCCTTCCACCTACTGTTCTAAGACTGATGTTTTGAAAGATAAAATGTTATATTCTTGCAAGGACTCAATGTATCTGGGGAGCTTAAGTTATCTACAGAAGACTGGTAGTATTTTTCCCATTAAATGAAGAATATGTACTCAACTCTACTTTTAGAAGTCAATGCTAACTATAACCAATTGGTTATGGTTTGCTCATGGGGAAATAGACTTATATAAATGTCAATTTTGACCATTGATATATAGGGTGATTTTTAGATATATGAAGTATAACAATCATATGTGTATAACAGAATACCTAAGAAAAGTAACAATTCAAAACATTATTTGATTTGATAAATTATAATTTCTAAATTTCTTATAGTTTATAAGTCATTTCATTTTTTTTTATAGATATGTCATCGCATACCCTAATCAAAGAGGTCAGGAGTTACTTCACTATGAGGATTGTGGTGTAATGAGAGACAATGAATTAACTATAGAAGGTTGTTAATTACAAAATACTTGAACAGAAGAGTGATAATAGAAAGATGGTGGGCTAGGAAGCTCCAAGTCCTTATTTTCTCATGGAAGCACAAAGTAAGCAACTACAGTGGACCACAGTAGTTTTATGGAAATTTTAGAAACAGTTAAGTCTTTGCCCCAACCAAGAAAATGCTCAATAAGGAGAAAGCCACACTCAATATCATAGGAAAGGTTGGGCTATTTTTGCTTTACCTGCTCTTCTCCTGGCATGGTTGGGAGGGAAGCCACTTAATTCCCGATTTCTCTGTTGCAATGGAAGAAAAAGAACTTGTTTTCAGTGTTCTTCCCTCTCTGGTGGCTACCTAGGGGTTTCTGTCTTACCTAAATCACAGTAGATGGAAATGGTGTTCTAGTTTGAATAGCAGGTTTGAGGCCACTGAAATCAATTGCAGCATGGCAACATGTAAAACTTGGGGGAACTCCAGACCTTGGCCACAAAGAAATACAATAGAATGTCTAACACCCCGAAAAGAATCAGGGCTAAGACTCTTAGGGAAAATAAGTCACGAAAAAACAGCTGTGTATACAGTCATTTCAGGGAAAAGAAAAAACAGAGACTCGGGGAAAAAAGACATAAACCTTCACGCACCAGGTTGACTAGAGAATGAGATCAGTTCACCAACTGACAAGAGGTGACTATTCTTATTTATTTATTTATTTATTGCAGTTTTTGGCCGGGGCCAGGTTTGATCCCACCACCTCCAGTATATGAAGCTGGCACCCTACTCCCTTAAGCCATAGGCACCGCCCCAGAGGTGACTTTTTTTTTTTTAATGATAGCTGTGTACATTAATGCAATCATGGTGACTATTCTTCAAACAACCAACTATATGCCATCTACAAGAGACTCATTTTAGGTATAAGGAAATGGATTAGAATGTAAGTGAAAGAATGGAAAAGGTATTGTAGGGATCATGGGAAACCTGTCCTTTTCCCTTGTTCACTGAAAGATCAAATCACAATTAAGGCAGATTAATAAAATAAAGGTTTATTTCCAAATACCATATGCATGGGGGGAACCACAAGAATGATTACCCAGTGTCTCAGTGATGGTCACATACCTTTATAAATGCCTTTTTGAAGGGAGAGTGAGAAGGTGGAGTATGAATGCAGCAAGTGGTTGCTAGGGAGGATGAATAGGTGGGGGAAACAGATTGACTTGTAAATTAACCTGAGCGACAGGTATTATATTTTAAATGATTTGGGCCAGGTCTGCTAGCATTCAGGTAGAGAAAAGGTAGTCAAGTGCCCCTTTTGTTCGCTTAGGAGTTCAGTCTGGTTTTATGCAGATAGAAGGAAAGCCCTTTCCTATTTTTCTATTTGTCAATGGCCTTTAATTCAAAATATTCTTTATGTTAAGTAGTCATATTTGGGATAAAATTTCTTTAGCTACTTCGCTATTCTATGCAGATAGTAATAAAAAGTGAACAGGAGTGGCTATGCTAATATTATGCAAAATAGACTTTAAGTCAAAATTTCATGAAAGACAAAATAGGACACTATATAATGATAAAAGTGTCAATGTTCCAAGATATGATCACTATAAAGATATATATATAATGCACACATAATATACTTACATATATATGTATCTCATTCATATGAGGAAGCAAAGAAATTAACCTCGCAAAAGTAGAAGGTAGTATAGGGATTACTAGAGGCTAGAAAGGGAAGGAGGGAGGGGAATAGGGAGAGATTGAGTAAATTATTACAGCTAAATTGGTGGAGTAAGTTATAATGTTCTATAGCACTATAAGGTGACTATGGTCAACAATAACTCATTATATATTTTTAAAATGCTAGAAGAGACTTTGGAATGTTTTCAACAAATTATAAATTTTGAGGTGATAAGTAGAGGTAATAGATATGCTAATTATCTTAATTTGATCAGTATACATTGTATGTACCAAATCTTACTACATATGTTACACCATAAATATGTACAATTATTGTGTGTCAATTAAAAAATATATAGGTACCAAACATCAGAGGTCCTAAATGTATGATGCAAACATTGACAGAACTGAAGGGAGAAATAGACAGATACACAATAATAATAGGAGACTTCAATACTGCATCTTCAATAACAGATAAAACACTAAGAACTAGGACTAATATGGAAATAGAGGACTTGAACAACACTATAGAAAAATTGGATCTAATAGACACATAGAACAAATCACCCAACATCAGAACACATTTTCCTCAAGTGCATGTGGAACTTTTTCCAGGTTAGACCATATGTCAGGCCACAAAATAAGATTAATGAAATTTAAAATATGGAAATTATGCACAATATTTTTTTCTAATCACAATGTGATGAAACTAGAAATTGTAGGTCTTATATATGTATTTATTTTATTTTATTTTATTTTAAGAGACAAGAGTCTCACTTTCTCACACTTGGTAGAGTGCAATGGCATGATCACTCACAGCAGTCACAAACTCCAGGGCTTAAGTGAGTCTCTTGCCGTAGCCACAACACATAGCTATTTTTTGGTTACAGTTGTTGTTGTTTAACAGGCCCAGGCCAGGCTCCAACCTGCCAGCCTCAGTGTATGTGGCTGGCGCCCTACTCACTGAGCTGCAGGTGCTAAGCCAGAACACTTAATATTATTAAGATGCAAATACTACCCAAAGTGATCTACAAATTCAAAGCAATACTATCAAAATCTAAAAAGTGTATTTTGTCAAAGTAGAAAAATCCATCCTAAAATTCATATGGAACCTCAAGAAATTGTTGCAAGCCAAAATGATCTTTAAAATTCTAAAGTTTGAGGCCTTAAATATCCAGGTTTTATTATTATAATTTTTTTTTTTTGCAGTTTTTGGCTGGGGCTGGGTTTGAACCCACCACCTCTGGCATATGGGCCCAGTGCCCTACTCCTTTGAGGCACAGGCGCCGCCCAATATCCAGGTTTTAAACCTTACAATGAAGCTACCATAATCAAAAGAGTGTGGTACTGAGATAAAGATAGATGTACTAATTAATTCCGTAGAATAGAGAGCCAGAGACAAACCCTCACAAACATGTTCAAATAATTCTTGACAAGGATGCAGAGAGCTTTCAATGCAGAAAAAATATTTTTAACAACAAGTCCTGGAAAAACTGTATTTCCATATGCATAATAATGAATTCAGACCCGTACTTAACACTGTATACAAAAACTAACTTGAATGAAAGAATTACAAGGAACACCTAAAGGTATAAAATTCTTCAGAGAAAACATAGGCAACTTTAGAACATTCTATTTGGCAATAATTTCTTGACACCAAAAGCACAGACAAGGATGGAATAATAGATAAATTAGGAAACCAAAATTTTAAAAGCTATGCATCAAGGACAAAATAAAAAAAAAACTTTAAAAGGCAACACATAAAGTGAGAGAAAATATTTGCACTCAAGCTTCTGATAAAGAATTATTATATAGCATAATATATAATATACTATATATACATATGTATATTATATAATATAATGCATGTATATGTATATTTATATATATGCACATCAACTAAATACTAATTAAAATGAAAAACTTTTGTACAAAAGATATTATCAATAAACAACACAAAGTCAATTCATGAAATGAGAGAAAGTAGTTGTAAGTATCTTCTAAGGAATGAGTATCTTTACTATAAAAGAGATTCCTGTAACTCAACAAGCAAAACGACAAAAGCCAATGAAAAATATGATCAAATAACTTGAATAGACATTTCCTCAAAGAGGATATGCATACAAATGGCCAAAAATCACATGAAAAGATGTCAAATGTCACTAATCAGGGGAATGTAATTCAAAATCATAAGATAAGTTGCCACTTCACATTAGGATGATTACTACAAAAATAAAACAAAAAATAAAAATAAAAAAGCACAATAGGAAATTACAAGTGTCAGCAAAAATATGGAGAAATTGCAACAGAATTTGGAACTCTTTTGCATGGCTGGTTAGAATATAAAGTAGTAGAGTGGATGTGGAAAATAGTATGATAGTTCCTCAAAAGATTAAATATAGAATTACATATGATATAGTAATTCTCCTCTATACCATATGTATAAAGAAAAGAATTGAAAGCAGTGTCTCAAAGAAATATTTGATATTCAATAAAAATATCAGAATTATTTTTATACCTATATTCATAGCAACATTAGTTAAGGTGGAAGCGGTTCAAGTGTCCATTGATGGACATTGAACAAAACATGGCTTATATAAGTACATGCAATGAGATATTTTTCAGCCTTTAAAATGATTAAAATCTGACATATGCTATCACATGAGAAAATTATGCAACGTGAAATCAGCCAGTCACAAAATGATAAATACTGGATGATTTCCCTTTATGAGATAACTACTCAAATTCATAGAGACAGAAAGTAGAATGATGGTTCACAGGAGATGGGGCAAGGGGGCATTGAGGTGTTATTGTTTAATTGGTAGAGAGTTTCAGTTTTGCAGAATTAAAGGAGCTCTGGAGATGGATGGAGGTGATGGTTGCACAGCAATATGAACATAATTAGCATCACTAAACTGTACATTTAACCATTTCTAAGGTGGTAAATTTAATGTATATTTTTATCACAATTAAGAATAATAATAGTAGTGCCTCTGATGCTCTTAACAGTGCCAGATGTTAGAGATAATACACCCACTCTCATAAAAACTATGTCCTATTTCTGGTTTAGATTCATGCCTATTAAGTTAGAACAGATGTAACTAGAACACTGGGAAATTTAAATCTGTGCTTTTGAAATCCTTCACAATTTTTTCATTGAGGTAACCAGTAAAATTATCCACACTGGTACTTTTGGAAGGAAGTACCTCGAAGAATTACTGACCTGAGCAACACCTCATAAATTTGGTCCAGTTTTACGAAATGGGGGCCATGCTCTAGTAATTAAATGTAGCTATTTAGTGAATTAGAATATTATGAAAGAATATTCAGGCCTAAATTAAGTTTATGGTTATATCATGATCAGAAATACAGATGAAAAATTACATTCAATGCCAAGAATCAAGATCAGGCAGGAACCAAGAGACAAAAAAATATTTACCAAATCCAGCATAAATTAAAATCTTCAATTAGGAATCCAGTTAATGATTTGCAGATCTGGAAATGGCCTGATTTCTAGACTGAAAGAGACTAAAACATTTATTTGCGCTGAGACTTTGAGGCATAAAAGAACAGACTGAATAGAGTCTTAGATTGGATTACCCTGAAAACAGAATCTCCAGCAAGGGTTTGATTGCAAATTATTTATTTGAATAGTGATCCCAAGAATTAGGAATGAGGAAACAGCAAAGGTAAAAATAGGGTGCAGGAAAGAGAAAAGTCTCATATACAGTGCTTTCTCATTGTCACTGCTATGAGTGGGAAACTCAATTCCGCTGAATCTCCCTCCAAAACATTCTTATGTGAACAATTTATCAGACATGGCATGAGGGAAGGTCTTGGATCAAGAAGAAGCTGTATGCACTTGTAGAAGGACTCTATCAGCTCAAATGTAGTGTGAATTCATAAAGAGCTCTAGAATCATTGCTAAACAAGAAGCAGGTCAAGAGGATGTGAAAAAGTACCAGAGCATTTGCCACAGGCCATCCCTTACACTGATCAGAGAAACATGACTCTCGGGTATACTTCATCATGAACTTTTCCATATGATAGTTAGCCAAAATACCCATAGAAGATTTACCACAATGATAAACTATAATCTCCATTGCTCTACCTGTTCTCAACTCCACAAGTGGCATTTGTCATCTTCTTCTTCCACTGTGCAGAAAAATATGGATCCTTGTTCTTATTAATCTAGGGCTATTGGTTTCTGCAATTGCCCATTTACGTTATCACCAGGTGTGGAAGCAGCAACACATGATGTGGATGCTTGAGTTTGAGAATTTGCTTCTCTAAGTACATTATGTAGCAACAATCCTAGCTTCTAATGATTATCAGCATCAGTTACCCAAGTCAGTCAAGAATTCCTTCTTTTAGGTTGGCCTGATGGTCAGCCTAAGGTGATCATATGGGAGATGTAGCTACTGGCTCAGTGAAAATATTTCTGTGCTCCCTCATAGACACTTCTGAGAACAAGAATGTCTAATCCAGCAAAGCCTAAAATTAAAGGGATGAGACACACAATTTCAGTGTGGCAGCCTTAATTTATTTGTTTATTTATTTTTTTTGCTTATACAAATACATCAGTCAGATTAAGCAAGAAATAGACACACATTCATTTATTCCTCTATAGGTAACGCATGCACAAAGCCAATGGTGTAAACTGAGGAAAAGGCAAAGTATAGCAGAGGTAGGTGCTGTGGGAATGGGAGGCACTTTTTAAGATACTTTTAAGGTATACTAGTTCTACTCATGCCTAATCCCTATTGAATTACTGTAGAACCTCCAGAGCTGACCACCTTCCTACATTGATCCCCTCCCTAAGTTGACCTAATTTCCACAGACTGGACATGGATCACATATATGTATTGGTACGGCAGGTGAGGTTCCTTATGTTAAGCACTTCCATATGTTGACCAGTTTGTGACAGTCCAGTGGTCAACTTACAGAGGTTCTACTGCATTTTCATTGTACATTGAATTGCTGTTACAACAGGAATTGGATCTAACAAAACTTAGTTTATGATGGACAATTCTGGTAAATCCATCAATCATTACCAGAGCCCAGCAGCATTGCAAGAATAAGTTTTGGAGCCCAGTAGCATGCCGAGAGTAAGTTTTCAAGGTATAAATTGTTTGCTACAGAAAGCATGACAGCATGACCTTACTCTAGAACATTAGAGGTATCTACTAGAATTATCCAATTTGGGCTTTCCAAAAACTCTACCTAACCTTTGTATCTTTCACAGTTTCTATGGTACCACAGTTTCTAGTGGCAGAGAAATTTGTCCCACAACCTGGATCTATTTTAGAGCCCTTCGTTGTTCTGAATTTTACTCAAAACTGGCAATCTTTTGAGTTATCAGACAAATGGGCCTGCACATTACTCCCAAAGGTAGTAAATGCTGTCTTCAAAATTCCAGATGCCTACTGAGCACTATGTGTCTTTCTCAGTGGCAAGGCATATACTAAGGGGATTTTCTGGTGTACTCTGACCATCAAACTCCTAAATACCTACTTTTTAGGGCTAGTCTCATAGTTTCTGACACATGTGTTTTATTACAGCATCAAAGGTACTTGTCATTTTCTATTCATCAGGTCATGTCCATAATCAATATTGGACAAGGATTATGTTCTGTGGATGTCAAGACAATTGAGGTCTATGTTGGCTAGTTTTTCTCTGAGATTAAAACATTTTATATAGCCCCATTGTAAAAGAGTAAATATGTATTACTGCTATTTCCAGGTAAATGCAAATTGCTTATGAACTTCTTTTTTTTTTTTTTTTTTGAGACGGAGCCTCAAGCTATCCCCCTGGGTAGAGTGCCATGGCATCACGCTCACAGCAACCCCAACTCCTGGGCTCAAGTGAGTCTCCTGCCTCAGCCTCCCAAGTAGCTGGGACTACGGGCACCCGCCACAACGCCTGGCCATTTTTTGGTTGCAGCCATCATTGTTGTTTGGCGGGCCCGGGCTGGGGATTCGAACCTGCCACCTTAGGTGTATGTGGCTGGCGCCTTAGCCGCTTGAGCCAC